>JAPYZD010000134.1:0-60526 GCA_030522725.1 Ichneumoninae sp. B BG-2022a | reverse complement strand
ATCTGAAAAAATTCATACTTATTATAGGCATTGAAAAGATTAATTTTACATAATAATAATTTCAAAATGTTATTAACAAATTGTTGAAAAAAAATTGTTCATCAAAATATGTGGTAACTCAACTTTTCTTTTAATGAAAATGATACGTTCACTTTTCGGAATACGTATGAATTTTTTCAGATTTTTATAACATTGGGAAGTGTTTGCAATTCTTGCTCGAATTTTTCGAATTTAGGCAAAATGAACACCACTCGCTCCAACCTCCTTAAGGCATTCCTTGCGGATAGTATTCACTTCGCAAGGACTACCTTAAGGAAGAAACTTGGGGATTACGGATGTTTTAATTACCACGTGTAAACCGCTCCGGACCTCGTGAGAGCCACGGAAAATTGGCTGCCACACTCGACCTTCACGACGCCGAGACCGGCGAGCGATTCGATCTTCATCGGACCCTTGCAACCGTCGCTTCCACCTCTGCCGAGCTTTCCGTAATCCCCGTCGCCCCAGCTCCACACATTGTCGTCGTCGGTGACGCAGAGGGTCTGAGCGTCTCCGCTGCCACAGGCAACGTCCACGGCTTTGTAGCCTTGCAGATATCCGACGACCTTCGGTTTCAGTTGATCGTCGCTGTCGCCGTGTCCTAATCGACCGTATCGCCCTGAAAATTTTTTTAACGGTGAGTATAAAATGTTGCTGACACGATTTCGATATCTTTATTTATTTGTCCCAATTTTCAAGAATCCTAGAGATCCCTCCTGGACTCTAATTATTCTATGTCCCCTTAGGGGCCTTCATCCCAGGCCCGGATAATAATTCGCCCACTATAGTATTCTGGTTCGATTCTGTGCATCTCGGTGAGTTATTGACTATAATGTGATGCACAAGAGCGCTGTGGACCGTCATCGTGTACAAAAAAAAAACTCATCTTTGAAACAGAAATACGTCACTTCCGGTCTGGAAAACTTATTTTTCTACCGGAAGTGATGTCATACCGGAAATACTTCATTTCCGGTATGACATCACAAAAATGAGATTTTAACATCTCATTTTTCGACCGGAAGTACATAATATCACTCCGAAAATTCCTCACTTACTTTCACTTACTTTTCGACTGAAAGTGACGTATTTCCGATTAATCACCGGATATCTTAATTTCCGGTTCCCAAATTCCATATTATCCAGTCTGAGCCACAACCACCTGGCTAGCAAATAAATAAATCGCAGTCTGTTACCTTTGCCCCAAGTGTACAACAATCCAGCGCTGTTTATAGCCGCGCTGTGATGACCACCGCAAGCGATATCAACGATTTCAGTTCCTAAGAGAGCCTCGATCAGCTTGGGCCGATCGAACGACAATCTGTTCCCGTGTCCCAGCTTCCCATCGTCGCCTTCTCCCCAAGAGTACACGTGACCCTCGGAGCTCAGAGCCAGGCAATGCTTGCCACCCGAATTTACCGCGATCTTCTTTATGAACACGTGCTGTATCGACTCCAACAGCGTAGGTATCATAACCGAGTCGGTTCCACCGATTCCCAATCTGCCCACCGCTCCGTATCCTGAAACAATTTAATTTTATAAAAAATAAGTTTCGCCGAGATTTCAACGAGTCACGATTTTTTGATAATCACCTGTAGAGTAAACTTTCCCATCGGCCGTAACGGCGAAGAGAGTTTGTTCTCCACCGGCCAGCTGCACCGGCCTCAAAGCCGAGAGGCTCTCGCAAGGCGAGGGCAATTTTACTTTGGCGCCTTCCAAGCCTCCCAATTGGCCTCTGTGATTGTGACCCCATCCATAGATCGCCCCAGATCCGTCCCAAGAGAGCGTCCAGTCCTCGGGTCGCCTGTTGAGCCACAGCAGCAATTGCTCGTCGTGCTCGCGCCTGAAGAGCTCGTGATTCTCGTGCTCCCTCGTGCTGCCATCCTCCTCGGTTATCATCTCGTTTATCCTCTTGGTGACGTCGCTGCTGAAGCTCTTCGGCAGCGGTGTGCGATTTATCAGCGACTTCGCAACTCTCGCAGCGAGGCAGTATCTTCTGAACCACGACCACTTGTGGATCTCCGAGCAGCAGGGCATGGTGTCCAGTTCGAGGTCGCAGGCCAGGGCCACGAGGACTTTGAAGAAGTCGCTGTGCATCAGTTGCTTTCCGCCCCTGACCGCCGGATCCTCGTACTCGTACTGACGCAGAAGAGCCTGCGGCAAGGATCCCAAGAGCGAAGTCAACGGTGCGGCGTCCGGTCTTATACCCGGTCCGTTCACGTAAACCAGCTGAAGCTTCTTCAGCGCCCACATTCTCTGCTGAGCGGTGAGTATGCTGAGCTGGCTGCACTGGGCCAGAGTCGTCGCGAGCCTCGCGACGATGCTCTTGTCCGAGCTGATGAGGCTGTTGTCGAGAAGACACTCGGCCAGAGCTATGGCGGGCTGCGACAGTACAGCGCGATCCGAACCGAGCTCGTGAGGCGCCAGAATCGCCAATATGGGATGGACGGTGAATCTCCATCCCCAGCCGTTCACCGAACCGTCCGACGAGAATCTCCAGCGCAGCTCGTCACCCTGAACTCTTATCTCGGCGGCCCACTCGCTCCACTCCATGCCCGATCTTATCGAGACGACGTGGCCGGCTCCGTCCATGATCGTCAGCGGGTCGTGCCTCTTCTCCGTCGAGCACTGACGATCGAACTCGACCCTCAGAGCTTCGGCTCCGGGAATCTTCACGTGCCCGGTGAGAGTCGTGTCGTCTATGTAAGGATGCGGACTCTCCTGGACCACCGGTTGGGGCGCGTTGTTCAGACAGTTCGAATTAGCCGCTGTGTCCTCGAGTTCGGTGACGCAGAGTTCCAGCAGCATGTTTCTTATGACCGGTTTCATTTTTCCCAGAGCTATGAGAACCGTCGATATGGTTTCTTTGGCGGCGTCGCAGACTCTGTTGGCGACAGCGAGTTTCAGGAGGTCGACGAGCATCCTGGCGTCGTCCTCGGAGAGCCCCGAGGTGAATTCGTCCAGGCCCGGTTCGGATCCTCCGCCCTCGCCGACGACCTGAGCGTTCGACGTCAGAGTCGCGGCTATGACGCTCATGGCGCTCGTCGACATCTTCGACGCCCTGGAGGAGAGACTCGCCGAACTGGACATCGACGGGAATATCGCGTTCGAGTAGTCCTCCGGTGCGGGGGTCGCGCGAGGACTCGCTTGAAGATTGACGACTTCGGAGGCGTTCGCAGGGGCCTCTCCGCCACCCTGAGCTATCTCGCCGACGTTCTGGTAGACCGTGTGACCGACGCTCGCGCTCATCGTGGCCTCCGACGGTGTGTCGGGTGGGCAAGATTTTTCGCACGAGCCCACGACGTCCGTGTGCGATCGCAGAGCGGTCACGACGGCTGTTCGTGCCTGCATTATGTGCAGGGCGTTCAGGACGTGCTGAAGAGCTTGCTGCTTGGCGACGTTGCTCTCCAGGGACAAAATGATGTTGGAGAGTGAAGGTCTGGCGTTCTTCGTCGTGCTGACGACGCCGTTTTCCTGAGGTCCGCTAGAGGCCAGCGAGGCCTGCCCGAGAGGATCCTTCGCCGTCGGGAAGGTCACGGGTTCCTGGTTGTTGGCGATCTGCTGGTCGGTCAGCACCCAGGCGACGCTGTGGCTCGAGCCGCAGGCCACGCGGTTAACCTTCGCGTCCTCCAGTCCGTGGACCAGCGAGGGTTTTCTGTTGACGATCGTCGTTCCGTTTCCCTGCTGTCCGTGGTCGTTGTCGCCCCAGGCGTAGACCTGGCCGGTGTCCGTCACGGCCAGACAGTGGAGAGCGCCGACAGCCACGTGGATTATCTTCTTGCCCCGAAGACCCTCGACGAGAGTGGGCTTCCTTATGTGACCGTCGTTTCCGTGACCCAGCCGGTAGTAATCGCCCTTCCCCCAGGTCCAGACCTCGCCGTACTTGGTGAGCGCCAGAGAGAATTGAGCTCCGCACTCGACCTGCACGACCCCCAGACCCAGCAAACGATCGATCAGCAGGGGAGTGTAACAACCGCCGCTTCCGCCCCGTCCCAGTTTACCGAAGTCCCCGTCGCCCCAGGAGTAGACGTAGCCCTCCTCGGTGAGGGCCAGAGTCTGAGCGTCCTTGCTGCCGCACGCGACCTGGACGACCCGCTGTCCCACGAGAGCCTTTACGAGCTTGGGCTTCAGCTGCGTGACCGTGTCGCCGTGACCGAGCCGACCGTACTCTCCCAGACCCCAGGTGTAGAGCTCGCCGTTGCTCGCTATCGCAGCCGAGTGACCGGAGCCACAAGCCACGTCGCGGATCCTCTTCGACTTGAGAGCCTCGATCAGTCTCGGCTTGTCCAGGGACAGACAATTCCCATGACCGAGCTTACCGTCCTCACCCTCGCCCCAGGAGAACACCTTGCTGTCCTGCGTCAAGGCCAGAGCGTGAGTTCCACCGGAGTGCACAGCTACTTTCTTGATGACGTACTGGCTCAGGAACGGTATGGGTTTCGGCTCGTAGACGTTGTTGTTGTCGCCGAGTCCGAGTCTCCCGTTCGTGCCCTCTCCGCAGGCGTACAATTTCCCCTCCTGCGTGACGATGAACAGAGTCTTGCTGCCTCCGGCTATGTGCAAGGGTTTCAGCTTCGACAGCACTTCGCTGTAGACCGGAAGCTTTATCTTCGATCCCTTCAGGCCTCCCAGTTGGTCCTTGTCGTTGAGACCCCAGACGTAGATCGCCGAGTGCTGGTGAACGTCGCCGGCCCGCTGGGCGGCCATCTGCTCCTGAACGACCTCCCAGTCCGAGGCGAGAAACGACACCGAGGTCGCCAGTTGATTCTCGAAGAGCTTCTTCCTGCCCACGATCTGAAGAGCGTGGATCTTGCAGTCGATACCGCCGTTTCGACACTGCTTCACCGCGATCTCGATGCAGGAGTAATATTCCTTCACGTCCTGCAGCAACGTCACCGTCTCGTCGGTGTTCCTCACCGTTATCGTCGCCAGTTCGAGGAGGCTGCTGAAGGAATCACCGGCGTTCACCGATATGAGCGACGGCATGTAACTGCTGTCCTGAGGATTCACGACAATCTTCAGCGAGTGAACGAGAATGCTCGGAAGCATCTCCAAGCGGATCCAGTGTTTACCCTGGTAACCGCAACTCTGCCAGTACTTTCCGGAGCCGTCGACGAGCCTCGTGGCCCAATTCTCCCTGGACGAGACGCTCAGCGTTCTTATGCACTTCGACCAGTCCTCGATCAGCGACGACTCCGTGAGATCCTGACGGTGATAGCGTCCGGGTTTGCCGGCGTAGACCGCCGCGGATCCTGGCTCGGCGATCCTGTTGAAGCCGTGTCTGTGCGAGCGTTTAGTGTAGAAACAATTTTCGCAGAGATTGTAATTCTCGCATGGCTTGCACTTGAAGCGCGGTCCGGATATCGGCGACAAGTGGCAGGAGTTGCAGGAGACCGCGTGATGACAAGAGGGCACCCTCTCCATCTCGGCGGCGCAGCCCGTCCAGCTGCTCTGCTGGGGAAAATCGACGGAGACGTCCTTGCCGTTGTTTATTATTCCGGTGACGACGCCCACGCTCGTGTGGTTGACCGAGCCCCACTTGTACTTGGGCACGGCGACGGACGACTTTACCCTGACCTTGTCGCCGACCTTGAGAGCCGGTGGACCGGGCAGTGTGGGCGGATGTCCCAGCAGCTCGATGTGAATGAATCTGACCCAGTAGGTACCGTCCTTGTGCTGCCAGGCGACCTGGACATTGAGATCGTGGAGTCCCTCCGGATCGATCTTCACCACCTGACCTATGTCGCCGTACTCGACCTCCTCGTAGCTCTTGCAGCATCGAACGAGCATACCGGCCGTGACGTTGTCCCTCACGTAGATGGCGTACTCGTCGAACGACAGAAAGTCCGATCGTTTCATGTAAGTAGGCTGAGCGACGGAGCTCGCCTCGTGAGTCGACGGGCTGTCGTCGATGTCCTCGCTGCTGGAGTCGTCGGAGTCCGAGACGCTGTCCGAGCTCGACAGCGTCTCCGTGTCGCCGCCGTAGACGCCGGTGTCAGCCTTCTCCAGAAGCCAAGCCACCACAGTCTCGGGTGTAATGTTGCTGTCCGTGACGCTCAAGCTTCTGATCGCCAGTTCGACGCTCCTCTTGTGAAATCCCATTTCCGTGAGCTGAGTCACGAGCGGGCTGGCCGACGAGCACGCGGTCTTGCGAACGGTGCTCTTGCAGTGGCGCTTCTGGCTGGAGGTCAGCGAGACGAGCGAGCAATCCGACGTCGGCGTCGCCGGCTCGGAGGCCAAGCCGGTTCGGTGAATCGGCGTGTGGCGCAACTCCGAGGCGAGATACTGCGAAACGGCCAGCGCGGCCTCCTCGAGTTCCTTCCTCTTGAATATCGGCTTCAGCGGCTGAGGCTTCGTCGCTCTCACCAGCATCTCCTGGAGCAAGCTGTTGTTACGATCGTCGTCGCCGTCGTTCGAGGTGAGGCACTTGAGCACCTGACGCAGTTTGTTCTGGTGGCAGAGCAGAGTCTTGCCGGCGTTGAGCGCTGCCAACTGTTCCTGCTGCGTTCGCAGCACCGAGGAATTGACGACCCCCGCGATGACCGGCATTCCACCCGGTCGTCTGTCCATCCTGCAGTGTCCCAGCAGCAAGTTCGCCCAGGCCGACAGGAGCGAGTCGCTCATGGTCATTCTGTCCAGATGAAACTTCTCCGTGACGGTTCTCACCGCCGTGAATGGAACCTTTCTTCGACCACCGGTCTCGTTGTGCATCTGCAACAGAAGCTTGGAGTGCGGAGTGAATCTGCAGACCGTACCGTGCTCGCCGTCGATCTCCACCAGGCCGCCGATCCTCGGTCTGTCGTCGAGCCCGCCGACGACTATCAGCGCCGCCATGACCGTCTGCTGGATCAGGAGACTGTGCTCGCCGCCGTTCTCGTTCATCTGTATGTGAAAAAGCGGACCGTCGCTCAGGAGATCCGAGGCCAGGGACAGTTTCGCCGTGAGAAAGGAGTTCAGGGCGGAATTCCATCCGGGCAGGGAGTGCAGAGAGCGTATGAGACAAACGAGCTCCTCGGCGATCGTCGAGCTGTGAGAGGCGGTCAACGAGACTCTGCACTTGTTGGCGTGGAGCTCCGAATTTCCACCGGCCTCGCACATCAGAGCTATCTGCCCCAGGAGCTGGAAGGCCTTCTCGAGAAAAGGCGTCATGTCCGGAGTGTCCGAAGTCCACGAGGCGAGAACGGCCGACAACAGTCTAACGGCCATTATCTGCTTGCAGAGATTCTGATCGTTCTCCTCGGCTATGAGACCCAGAAGAAAATCCACCCAGGCCTGAGTGCTGAGCGCCCGGCACAGGGACTGCGAACTGGCTATGGATTTCAGGAAACCCAGAGTCGCCCACGTCTCGTGATGCTCCCTGGCCAATTGGGTCGCCATGCTGGAGTCCAATTTGTTACCTGCGGACATAATTCCCCGAAGAACCGAGGCTAGAATCGTCATCGCAGAGGGCTGAACGTTGTCTGCGTTCGAGCCGCAGGACAGCAAAATTATCCTCAGAAGCGAGGTCGAGGCTTTCTTCAGGTAAGTCGTCGGATGGATTTCTCTCGAGGGATCCTCGACGGTTTTGTTCGTGTCGACGGGCGAGTCGTCGTCCGAGTCGCTCTCGGCTGGCAGCGGAGGTTCGGCGAGCTTCAGATCGTACTTGCCCTCTTTGCCCATCCGGTAGGAATTCGTCGTGCCGTTGTCCCACTCGACTCTGATCCATCCGTCCTCGCCCAGCTCGCCGATGACTCGTCCCTCGCCCGGTGGTGGTCCGTCCTGGTCGCCCCATTTCCAGTCCACGCCTCTCACGACCCTCGTGCCGATCTTCATCAGGGCGGCGAGCTCCATGCCAGTCAGCTGAACGGCAGGCGGTTTGCTCTTCTGAACCGCATCCTCGTAGATCGCCGTGATGTCCTTCTGCCTGGAAGATTCCCCACGAACCGACGGCCCGATCTGCCTCAGCAGCGTGAGAATGCTCGAGAGCAAACCCGAATTAACTAGGAGACCGATCTCGTTGGCGTGATGGTGACTCGTCAACATTCCGAGGATCGTCAGGAGAAATCGGGCTCGTGGCAATTTTCTGAGCCAGGTGTAAGTGCCCTGGTTCAAGCTGCTCTTCCCGCTGGCCTTCGCCTTGCTCGGCAATTCGGCCTGGATGACGTAAGCGCGCAGTGCCTGAATGGCCCAGGAGGTGATCTCAGCCTCGGCCAATTGAATCTTCGCCCTCTGGTAAGGCGTGACGAGCTGGATGTTGCTCAGAGGATGAGTTATCCCCGAGGCGGAGTCGTTGCTCTCGTGGGTCAGACCCAGCCAGCCGTTCAGCAGAGAATACTTGACGGACGTTATGAGAAAATCCTTCTTCAGCAACTCTTGTATCATGAAGATCCCGCGCTCCCGCAGCTTGACCCGCTGAATCTGGCAGTACATGGCTCTGCGAAGCGTCTCGACGTCCCCGCCGTCCTCGGCGACGGCGAAGTTTATTATGTTCGTCATGAGCTCGTGCGGATCGATTATCAGCGGTTTCGTCTTTACCTTCTCGTGGAGTTGCATTATGACGTTGGTCATGCTGAGGATGTCCTCGAATTTTTGGGACAGCGCTAATCCGGCGGTCGCCGGTGGGGTCGAGTCTTTGGGTGGAACTGCGCTGTCTTCCGTTTTTCCTTTGGTCTTCGCGTTCTGTATCGAGGCATTGACTATGTCTTCCATCTTGCTGGGGCTCTCCTTGTTCCTCTTTATGTCGGTCATGACCGCGTGCACGGCTCTGCGAAATCTGGACATCGTGTGGAGTATCTTGAGCTCCCTGTAGCCCTTGACCTCGTAGCTCGTCGAGGGCCTCACCTCGTAGAGCAGGAATCTGCATTTCTCCTGGGCCGGAGCGCAGACCTCCTTGTAACTTCTGTTCTGCTGCTGGCGCGTCCTTATCAAGTTCCATTTGGTCTGATGTATCGTCCTTATCATCTCCACCAGGGGCTTCGACAACTTCGCGTTGCCGGTCGCCAATTCCTGGTCGACCAGCGCGATGGTTTGATATCCGAGCGCGAGATGCTTTATGGTAACAGCCATGAGAAGACGACCGATCTCCTCCACGGGATGGTCGCTGCAGAAGTCTACGTGGGACAGCAAGAGATTAGATTTGCTGAATTTATCGACCATGGCAAGGAACGTCTGAACGTAAGTGTCCGTCTTGTGATTCTCGGCGAGGGAGTGAATGAAAGCGACGACCCTGTCGTCCGACACTTTCTGCAGTTCGTCCTTGGTCCGTGCCGGAAGAGCTGGCTCGGTGGGTGAACTGGCTGGCGTCGAATTGTTGCTTCGCGCCTCGCCCTTCTCCTCCTCGTAGGGATTCGGAGGCTGAAGTACCTGCAGACCTCCGCGCAGAAAATTCGCGTTCAGCCACGCGCTCGCCTCCTCCTCGGCCGGCAACAGAGCGAGGCTCTGGCGCATTCGGTGAGCGTGAAGACCGAGAAGAAATCCCAGAGCCCTCTCCATGTCGAGCAGCGACGAACACACGTCCATCACTTCGATCGTGAATTGCGTGGTGGCCGGCTCCGGTTGGCAGTAATATCCCACGAAGCAGGAATCCATCATGGGACGGGTGAGTTGCTGAGGAAGCTGCGGCACGTTGGGAAGCGACGAGACCGTGCCGGGGTCTCGTCCGGCGTAACGATGAAACATCTCCAGAGTGCAGGTGCCCTCGTGACAAAAGTCCTGAACGTCGTAGACGTTGTTGTTGACGACGATCCAGAGACCGCCGTCCCGATTGTGATTTTCAAGATCGGCCCAGCGAATCATCGTCGGTTCCTCGGGCATCGGAGTCTTGCTTCCCTGTTGCGGTGCGATTATCCCCGGCCACGACAGATCGTCGGCGTCCTCCTTCTCCATCGTGGGCGCGAGACGATTGAACTGATCGAGGATATCCAGCACGGGACCTAAAACCTCCATCCAATTCATGTTACTGAGAAGCATCGGATTGTCTACCTGAAGAAGGATGAGACAAATAACGAGTTCCGGCAGAAGAATATTCACGATGTCACCCTTGAGAATCTTCGCTACCAGGACGAAGTGCTTGCTGCTCGTAGCTGCGATCTCGCTCGCCATGGGCAGTATCTCGCCCACGTGATTGCATATCTGACTGATGTATTTCTTCAGAAGCGACTCCGCTCCGATCATCTCGGGATCGTGAGGATCCTCGGCGCTCGGTCTCTTGACGCACTGATACATCTGCGCTATGAGGAGCCTCTGGCAGCGAAGCAGTAGATTCAGACTCGGAGAATTGTCCAATTTTCGGGGCTCGTCGTTTCTTCCGGTGCTTTGCTGCTGAAGAGCCTGGAATCTCGATTGCGTTATGCACGAGCCGTTTCTTATCAGTTGCTTCACGAGCTGCAACAACGATATCGTCATGTTGTGCTGTTTCTCAGAATTCATTTCTTTGGCCTGTTTGGTCTCGCTCGTAACGCTCGAGTTCGAGGGTATGAGGATCTCCTTCTCGTCGGATATGTCGACTATCTCGGCCATGATAGCGGCTTTGAGGGCGTGCTCGAGTCCTCCGTCCGCCATGAGACTGGAGACGAGAAGATCGGCCATGAACTGTTGACCCTTGTTGGTGTTCGGCTGTTCGAGGCTGTTGGAGCTTGGAAGGAAACCCGACAGGGTCTTGGCTCGCTCGTTGGCGGTCGGGAGAAGAATACTCCAGCCGGTCTGAAGCACCGCTTGGGCAGCTTCCTGTATGGTCGCGAGAATTCCGGGACCGCTGGCGAGGCCGACGCATCGATGCTTCAGTGAATTCAGCAACGGGGTGCAGCCCAGTCCCACGGTCCTGCCGTCAATGCTGTGCGTTATCATGGCGTGTAGCTGCAGTCTCAGAAGGTTCAGCGTGGCTACGGCGAGACACTCGCGATCCTGCGTCGGTGGTCGCGTTCCGGGCAAACCCTCGGTGGATTTCGTCAAGAGCATGTCCAGAAGCTTGAACGTTTCCTCGCAGATGTCGACGACGAAGGCGACTCGGCTCGCCACCGATCGCGTCGAGAGCGACCAGGCGAAGCTCTGGTTTGCTCCGCAGACCAATCCTATGACGCTCTTGCTGGAGAGAGACGTGCAGAGCGTAGGTTCGGCGATCGTCGAGCCCAGCGCCGGGTCTATCTGGCCGTAGTCGTTTCTTCCCCATCCGTAGACCTGGTGATCGTCGGTCAGAGCGAGCACCATCACGCTTCCCACCGTCAAGTCTCTAACGCGTTTGTGCTTCAGCGCCTCCACCAATTTTGGATACCTCACGTGATTCTCGTTGCCGTGACCCAGACGATAGGCGTTGCCCTTTCCCCACGTGTAAACCTCGCCCTCGGCCGTCAGAGCCGCCGAGAATTGACCGCCGCAATAGACCTTCACGACTTTAACGTCCAGGAGTTTGTCGACTATCATCTTGGGGGTTTGAGAACAGTCGCAGCCGCCCCTGCCGAGTTTGCCGTAATCGCCGTCGCCCCACGAAAAGACCACGCCCGACTCGGTGCAGCAGAGAGTCTGCGAGTCTCCGCTTCCGCACGCCACGTGAACGATCGTCTGTCCGTTGAGAAAAGTTACCACGGTGGGGCTCAGCATGTCGCTGCAGTTGCCGTGACCGAGCCTTCCCCAGTTGCCCTGACCCCAGGTGAACAATTCACCGGAGCTCGTCAACGCCGCGGAGTACGTGCTTCCGCACGCCACGAACGTCACGCTCTTGTCGACGAGGGCCTCGATTACTTTGGGCTCCTCGCACGAGGCGCTGTCCCCGTGGCCGAGTCTTCCGCCGGCTCCGTTTCCCCACGAGTAAGGAATTCCCTCCTGCGTGAGGGCGAGATAGTGCTTTCCGTCCGGGTGCGAGGCTATCATCTTCACGGGTTTGTTGGAGAATCCGAAGACACGCTGGGGATACTGAGCCTCGGTGTCGTAGTGCTTCATGTAGACTTTGCCGCTCTGCGTGAGTATCATGAGCGCTCCGTCCGTGCAGCATATCTGCTTGACGCCGAGGCCGGCGATCGTGTCGCAGTAAAACGGCGCCGTGCCGTGTCCGAATTTAACGGCGCCCCAGGCGAGTACCTCCTGGAAAGTTTGCGTCTGATTCTTCGCGAAGCCGTCGATACTCGCGAGGGGCGGAAGCAGAGGAGTCGCCAGTCGACTGAGGTTGCACATTATGACGACGGCGGCTTTTCGCAGATCGACGGCGATGCTGTCGTCGTCGGGCAGCATGAGATACTTCAGAAGAACCTCGCACGGTCCGGGCGTGATATTCTCGTCGGGGCGTCGACACGTCGGTGCGACTATGGAATTGAGACGACGCAGCAGCGGAACGAGCGGCGCCGAGATACCCGGTGGCATAACTCGATTGTCCTGATTCTTCGATTTTCCACTCAGGTGTAAGAGCAGCAGGACCGAGTCCAGGAGATTCGACAGGGTGCCCCGTTGGGCAACGAGCTCCAAAAGAAGACACAGGGCCGTGTGCTGATCGGTCACCGGCACCGGACACCACGATCTTCCGGTCACCACGTCCCCGGTCACGACCTGACGAAGGAACTTCGCCGATTTCTCGACCACGTCGAGCCACACCTGCGACACGTTGTTCTCGTCGAAGAGCGTCGCCTCCGGTAAGGCTTGCAGAGTCTCCAAGGACTCGGAGAGTATCTCGCGGCAGAAATCCACATCCTCGCCCGATCGCCAGGCGCGACGGAGATAGGCGAAGGAAAAGTTGAGAGCAGCTCGTGTGCCCACTCGGGCTAAACCCAAGGCTGCCTTCTCGCTGGGTTTCACTCTGCGAAAGTAAACATGCATGAACGGCTCGTGCAAAGTAGAATTCGTTCGATTCGTGGCTGGTTTTTTTAATGTGGGGCATACATTTTTTGAGACTTTGTTGTTATTTTCAATGCTGTACCGGTAACTTCCTTGTTTTCCTGCGGCCTGTGACGCGACAGCGCCGTGAAGTATCTACGGGCGACGATTAGACGCTGCCTCAGTCGCGTCGCTGATAGAGTACTGTTGGCGACTTCGTGACACAGTACCCTCTGCTCCTTTATCAGGGATTCGATGCAGGCTGTCCATTCGTTCGTAGCTACGGACACAGAGAATAACAAAGTTGGTATTTTGGGTCGTGTTATCGAAGGGTTGGTCCATTGGCGTGCTAGCTTTTGAACCAAAGCACCGGCGAGTCGAGGGTTCGAGTCCCAGTGCCGTCGTTTCCACGAGAATGAAAATATTGGCGGGACAAAGCTCAGGTTGTATAAGTGATTCACGTGTGTAATTTTACGTGGATGACTCAGGTATGTAGTTGCGGTGCATGTTTACATTCTCGGCGAAACACGACGTAACTGTGAAGCGAATCTGAGACGGAGAGAGATTGGGTATCGGTATAGGTTTTCTGCAGTTTCACCATGCCCTTGAAAAAAATGCCACGGCGAATGCAATACATTGGGGAAGTCGGCTGCGGTCGCAAGGGAGACTGCCTACCGACCCGAGCCGACTCTGTACAGGAGGAAATCCAAAAATAAAAAAAAAATGGGTTTAAAAAAATTTGACTATTCACTGATATTTTTTTTCTGCCAGATATTATTTTTCCGTTTTCGTTTAAGGTTTCTTTCGGCATTTAATTTCTCTTTAATTGTACAGGCACAATGACTGTAACAGGGGGAAACGCAAAAATAAAAAGATTGGGCTGTTCAACTGACATTCTTTTCTGCCAGATATTATTCATCCGTTTTCTTTGAACGTTTATATCAGCATTAAGTTTCACCATGTTTTTTCTTACATGGTTGAGGCCCCCAGAGCCAAGAGTCTATCATACTCTGAGCGGGCAGAGGTTTATCCACCAGCGCAGCTGCCCTGGCTGCCTCCTCCTCATCGAGCTTCTGGCATGGTCCGCAATTACAGCCGCTCTGGGGCCCACAGATTCCGTCGCAGCACAGGCAGGACAGTACCCTCGAGTTGCAGTAGTAATGACCACTGGAGCCTGCAATAAGAGTTTTTTTTTTTTTACACATTTCATAATTACAGTCATGACAATAATATGAGAAAAAAATAGACCGAAGGACTCAGGTTGATGGTCCATTGACGATGTCACTATGAATGTTGTGATTATTAAACAGAGAGATGTATTGACTATTTCATAAACTACACGATATTGTCAATGCATGTACTTTAACTACTACAAAGAAAAAAAAAATGATATTCTACCTTTTCTGGCGACGACTCCGGCGGAGTTTATAAGACCGTCGCTGAAGGTTCTGACTATCTCTCCGTCGCGTACCATTCCATTCCAGAGGTCCGCGAGGCCATCCCTCAAGAGAAAGCATTGGAGATCGCTCTTCAGCCATTTTGCGTCCAGACATGTTTGCGGCCTGACGATAATGTTCAACTGGCCGCTCATTGTATCGTCCTTGTGGAGGATCCAGGTCTGTGGACATGTACGATAATTTCAAAGGGACAAAACTAAGAAAAAGCCAATGTCTGTTCTACAAAGGGTATGTGGTGCGCGAGTGTCACAGAAATGAGGTTAGAGACGGAGGTGCGAGAGGGTTTATCACGATCGGGCATTGAGATTACCTAGACGATCATCGTTTCGATATTTGGTACAGAGCTCTCCGCCGACGTGACACTGGCAATCGCATCGTTCACCGATTTTTTCCAAATATCAACATCCCACCGTCCCCGTTGACAGCCACTCTTGACAGCGATTAACGCACCGCAGTCTCGGGGCAATGAACGATAACCGTCTCGCCGACGAGTTAATCGAACATTCGCAGACTCTTGCACATTATCTTGTCGATGCAAGTTCTCGCGGCCTAATTGTAAATTAAGAACTAGTTCGTTGCGATGTGACAATTAAACCGTACGTATACTTTGGCGTATTGATTGCGAAACGTAAATATTTACGGACTGCATACGAACGGCAGCAGCAGACAGATTTTTCTCGTTGACCAATAAGATCGACGATACTCCGTAACTCGCGGAGCGCTCAACATACACCGTGTGTTCATTAATTCATCCGTTTCTGCCGCTGTACACATTCGAGATGTATCTCACACACGTTCTTTCTTCACTATCGCTAATTCATGCGTTTCCGTCACAAGTTGCATTTGAGATACATTTTAGAGAATAATTTAAAGAGTTCTGTACAACGTCGGTTCAGGTTTGGAAATCTCATTTTTTTGACCGGACTTACGTGACTTCCGGTTTGAAAATATAATTTTTTCGATCACATCCGGTTGGATAATAGTACATTACTCCACGAGGGCGAAAAATGTTTTTCTAACGAGTGCGAGTTTGCAGCACGAACCGAAGGTGAGTGCTGTAATTACACGAGTTAAAAAAAGTGTTTCGCACGAGGGATGTACGAAATTTTTCATCACAAGGTTCGATAAAGGCTGGTTTTACGCACGTCAAGCAGGCGGAAAAGTGGCCATTTCCGCACCGAGTGATGAAAAGAGATTTTCAAACAGGACGTGACGTTTTCCTCTATAAAGTTCCTTCTTGTCGAAAAATTAGATTATGAATTATTAAATGACATCGTGACATTTAAATTTTTTCTAAAAAATAGTTTTTACTCAAATTTTTTTTAACCCAGAGTATCAAATTGAGAGGCGACTTGGAATTTTTTGAGTCACTTTCATCAAGGTTAATTATTTCATGTAGCCAGCGACAAAACGGATGAATTAACGAACACCCGGAAAGCCTGATATCAAGAGGAAGGCGAGCGAACGCTTCTGACACCCTTCCCGATCATTCCCGATTTCTCCTCCAATCAGCGCTCGTAGATTTTCGATCGAGCGAAAAACATCATACAGCACTTCGACCCGCGAAACAAAAATAGTGATAGTTTCGCTATTTAGTGCCACTTCGGTCAACATTTTTATCAATTTTTATATAAAAATATGTTTGTTTGTCGAATATTGTGCTACGCGAAGAACGGTCCGAGCCTCCGGATCAACAACCGAGGTGGGCCCTTATCGCTATTAAAAAAATACATATATATACATTCCGTCAAAGATCGCACTAGGTTATGATTTTTCGGAGCTCTTCTCTTTGCGCGGTTAACTCAATTTAATAATTAGTCCGTAAATTTCTGTTTGTTTTTCAAGACAGTAATGTATCTTTAATTTATATATGTATTTATTTATTTGAATAAAAAAGAATGAAAAAACAAAATGGAAAATGAAAAAACGAATGAAAAAAAAATTTATAACAAAAAGAAGTTTTTTTTTGTTTTTTGTTTATCGAATTATCGCTCCAGTGATATTTGAGTCATCGATGGACGTCCTCGCATGTCCTCCTGAGGCTCGTTCAATTCAATGTGTTTCGCACATTCGTCACGTTCGATAATAATTTTCATTCCTCTTCCCCAGGCTTGCACAGGATAGCGGCGTATTCATCGCTCACGTCTCAGAACACGGCTCAACATCCGAGCCAAGCGTCTCAGTCCAATGTAACTTTCGGTCAGCCTACGAACCTCACCCATCCGCATCTGGTCAAGGCAGGGGAGCTTCTGCCAGGCATAAAGCTAGAAGAGTTCAAGGAGCGAAGAGCCAAGCTCATCGAGCTAATTTTGTCGGACGAGTATGTGGCAAAGAATCCGGGAACTCACGTAGTTCTAATACCGTCTTCGACGACGGTTCACATGTCTGATAAAATACCCTATGTTTTCCGGCAAAACACAGACTTTCTTTATTTCACTGGATGCCAGGAGCCCGATAGCCTTCTGATGCTCACAGTCAAGGGGGGGAGCTTCGCTTCGACTCTCTTCGTCAGGAAAAAGGACGCTCACTCGGAGCTGTGGGACGGACCGAGAACGGGGGTGGACGCCGCGGCCGGCATGTTCGACGTGGATCGGGCGCTTCCGGTCTCCGAGTTCGAGAACTTCTTCGTGTCTCACATGACGGAGAACAAGCGGTGTCACGTTTGGTACGACAACGCGGCGAACGTTCAGCCCGAGCTTCAGAAAAAATTGTCGCATCTCATGAAAGTCGTAAACAATCAAACTTTCGTATCGCCCAAGAGGATATTTCACCAGATAAGATTGATCAAATCTCCAGCGGAAATTGATCTGATGAAGAAGAGTTGCCAAATCGCGTCGGCGGCTATAGCGAGAACGATAGAAAAGTCGAAGCCGAATATAACGGAGCACGAGATATTTGCGACGGTGGATTACGAATGCCGCATGCGGGGAGCGGAGTTCCTCGCCTATCCGCCCGTTGTTGCCGGTGGATCGAACGCGAATGTTATACATTACATAACGAACAATCAAGTTGTCCAAGCTGGAGACATGGTGCTGATGGACGCTGGTCTGTAGGAGTTTAGGGACTTTTCAAGCTGTTTCCGCGATTGTTAAAACTATAATTTTTTTTCCATTTGCACTCTTGTTGCAGGTTGCGAGTACCACGGATATTCCTCGGACATAACGAGAACGTGGCCGATAGACGGAACGTTCACCCCGCAGCAAAGGATCCTCTACGAGGTAGTTCTCGATGTTCAGAAGAGATTGACGGAGCGGCTCAAGGAAATGCCCACGTTGGATCAAGTTTTTCACGATATGTGCGTGCTGCTCGGACAAAGATTGCAAGAGATCGGCCTCATACCGGCGGGTTTGTCGGGCGACAAATTGCTGACCGCTGCGTACACTTACTGCCCGCACCACGTGAGTCACTACCTGGGTATGGACGTTCACGACACGGGAAACATGCCGCGAACCATCGGCATAAAACCGGGAATGATCGTCACGATGGAACCAGGTGATTTCTCCGTTCGCCTTAAGGGAAGTGAAATATCGCGGTCGGTAATGAAAACTGTAATGAACTTTTCTCAAAGTTGCTAATTTTTTATTTTTTATTATTATTATTATTTAATAATAATAAATTTTAATTATTTTCTCAAAAAAATTAGCACCATCGAATAACGTTAATTTGAAAATTGGAACTATCGCTCTCGCACGCACAGTTGTTTCACTTCCCCTTAAGATATTCCGTTGCTGCAATAATTATTAGTTTTAAACAACGCCAATGCTCCGATTTTCGTTCAGGTATCTACGTTAATCCGCGGAATCAAATGGCTCCGGTGGACTTTCACGGTCTTGGAATTCGTATCGAGGACGACGTTCTCGTGCGGGAAAATGGTCCGCTCGTTCTGACGGCGAGTTGTCCGAAGGAGGTATCGGACATCGAGGCTCTCGCCAAGAAAAATCAGGCCTGCTAGCGGACCTCGACGAATCGCAACGTCGCGCCGACCACGAGCTATTCGTTTGTAAATACGTATTCGACTTGTAACATATGACGATCTTTTTATGTAAATATTGTGAATAACAAAGATCTGTTTTATACCTTGAATAAGAGGTACTACATAGAATGGGCAGGTTTACTCATTCGGTGGGGCGGTCACGCAGGCGTGAACACTACTCGAACACCTGCCTCATAGGAAACAGGCGAATATTGTAAATTTGTATCCAATACAGGACCACGAGAAGCAAAAGGAGCATCGTGTAAACAACAAGCGCGACCATAAACATTTATCGCGCCGGGGGCGCAATTACGCAAAAAAATGAAAACAAGCAAAAAAAAAAAAAAAAATCAAGTAAAAAAATAAACATAGAATCTTGTTATCTTAGAAATTAGTCAAGACGCGCAGTTTGGCATCGGCCGTCTTCAACGTGATGAAATTTGTCAATTGCTTGACCCTGAGGCGCGACCATACGAGATGATCGTGAAGAGCGTGAATCTGAGCCGCAGCGAGTGCCGCGCTCTCGGGATACAAGACCGTTGTGCAACCGAGACCTGTTGACGAAAAATGCGAGTATTACGATCGGCAAATGTTGCAACTGACTGGCGTGTAGCAATCGATTGGAGGAAGTCGCGTGACTTACCCGAAGGAACGTTGAGCGAGGACCAGACGTCCTGGGCAACGTTGTCCGGCTTAACGGGCGGGCAGTTTATGACCGGCAGGGGTGTGTTGCCGGAGAGTACTGGTCCCAGTCCGTTGCTCCTCCCGGCGACCGCGACGAGCACCACCTAAACGAAACGGAAAGAAAAAACACGATCCCGATAACGAGGCTACAAATAATTCTTGGCCCAAGTATTTTTGTGTTTATCGAAGCCGATTGCAATATCGTGCGTGCGACGGCGTAATAAATTCAATGTTGCAATAATAAAATGTGAATGACCAGTGGGCGATAAAGGCTCGGCAATTGGCCCCGAGGCTTTATCGCACTTTCGTTAAATTCGAAAGCGCGTTCACACCGAACGTTGAGTTTCAACGAACGAGAACGAGATTCTGTACCTTGTCGCCGCTGCCCTCGTATTCGGCGAGAATTCGAAGAGTTTCCTCGGTGGCTTTGTGAGCGCTGCTCACTCTCAGCTGAGCTTTCAGTCCGAGGGCGGTCGCGTGTTTCGCGATTTTCTCGCAGTGTTCCTTGTCGGACGGAGAGCCCATTAGGATAACGACGAGGGCGCTCGGAGGTGGCACGAGATAATCGAGCTGTTCGGCCACCCATTCGAAGTTGCGCTTTACGGTATTGAGATCGGCGTCCGTGACGGTCGCCAGATTTCTGTACACTTGCTTGTCCTTCATCAGTCTCTTATCGCCCGAGGGCCACAGACGCCAAGAGTCGCTGTCTATTATATCAGAGACGATAATTTCGCCGTTTGTATCGACGCCGAATTCTATCTTCATGTCGATGAGGGCGCAGTCTCGAGTTGCCCAAGCTCTCTCGAGTACCTCGAACACCGTTATCGTCGTGCGCCTCATTATGTCGACCTCGTCCTTGCCTATGAGAACGCCGTTCAGCTTGAAACCGGCAGATATTATCTGCTGCTCGGACCACTGGGGATCGTGATTCGCGTCGTCCTTGTAGAAGGTCTCCTGGAGGGGAGGATTGAAGCGATATCCCTCGGGAACGCCTGAAACAAAATTCCGGATCAGTTTTATATTACTAATTATTAATATTTACAGAAAGGAATTTTTAAATTTATACTATCTGCTTAAAATATATATATATATACATTAATGATATATATATACAATCAAAATTAATTATTTTCAAATGGACATTTTTACCAGGTTTTGTACTTTCTTGCATATATGCATCCAATAAATATTATTATTATTTTATCTGATATCACATTGACACCTTGCACCCCTAGAACAACAGTGTAACATCTCTTACGGCATTACCATATAAGATGTTACACTGTTGTTCTGAGGGTGCGATATGCGAGTGGAGTCAGTTTTTTAACTGATTCAAATTAACGGAATATTGTATTATTTTTATTATCAATTATGTGAGGTAAAATTTCATTGCAGCCACCTGTGTGTCGCTTCAGGAAGCTTCCGGTGGCGAGTCTCCTGGTCACCCACTCGATCGGCACCATCTCGCATTTCTTAGCGATGAAAGTCGTCTCGCCCGCTACTTTCACGAAAGACGTCTTCAGGCCGGCTTCGTTCAAGAGCTCGAAGACTTTCGCCGTTGTTCTCGTACTGATAGCGGCCTTGCCCTCCAGCGCGTGAGACTTCACGCCGTCCCCGGCGGTGATTCGATCCTTGCTCTGCAGAAGACATAACGCCGGATCGTCCACCAGCTCGAATACCTGCTTCGTCTTTCCCTCGATTATAAGCTTTCCAGTCTTGTATGCTGCAAGAGACAAAAAGTTTCATTCGGCTTTTCACGACTCGATGCATCCACTTGTGCTCGTCATCGCGTCCTATCGATGCTACAGATCGGGAAGAGGGCTCCAAGGGCACGGTGCCGAATAAAAAGAACGACGCGAGGCTAGAACAAGTTTGCCGGCGTGGTCACGCGAGAGCGTGTGGATTTATCTGTGAAACGTGCGCCTACGGTACAGTCCCGTACAAAAGTTCTTCAATCTTTCGTCGCTCGAAGAAATTCAATCCCCAATGTACTTTCTACGCCTCTGAGACCGAGGGCAAACAACGAGAGTGTCGGAACAATGTTCGAGAGCAAACTGTGACAAGGATCGATGTTTAAACAAATGTTATTCATTCAATAACTTACCGGCCATGGTCGCGTTGCCGATGCTTCCTTGCTAATGCCGTCCCGCCAGCCGCCGATCTTACTTCTCATCCATCGATCCCCACTCGTCGCTCTCGCTCAACGATTGGCTCGAAAATGTCTTATCTTCGTCCCTCGGGGAGGGGGGGATCGCGCAAGCTGTGTCGAAAATCTCCGACCGCTGTTGTTCGTTATTTTTTCTACGCGATAAACAAACAAGAATTACCCACGTCGCACATTTTCTTTCGGAAACAGACGTAACAGCTTTTTTTTTTTAATAAAGAAGAAATTATTAGTTTTAAACAACGTCATTAGCCCCACGCCGTCCGATGATTTCTGTACAAACATCTTTTTTTCACGACGATTAATCCGTTAAATAATAATCCCGACGAAGATATCGCCCGATGGGTTTCTCTGTATGGGCGAATGCATTGCGGTTTCCTTATGGCCTATTTTTGGTAATCGTTCGAGGTGTGGACCGCGACGGTTCACACGGATAGATCCGAGCGCGAGTAAAATAACGATGATAGTGAGAGGCGAGGTGGTGGCATCAACTACTCAAAAGACCCTTTCCATTGGTATAGCCGCTCATTCGTGTATCAGTACGCGACGGGTGAATACGCGTTCGACGACGCTCAGACGCACGAGACTACGGACGCACGTGGTAAGCAAAATCCGCGAAGGATAGTTAACATAAAATTATCGTTTATCGACGGGAGAACCGCGTCGCGACGGTGGAATTCGCATAACTATTGCGTTCGACGCTTCACGAGAGACCTTAAAATTTTTTTAATACCTTTCGGCCCTACCGTGCTTCACGGGGTAACCGTAAATGGCCCATTCAACAAGTAGGTACAGCTGCTGTCAAAATTTGGCACGATCACTCGGGAAAAATTTGGAACCGTCGCTCGGTAAAATCCGTATCGATTATCAATCGACTCTACCTCGACGGGGTAAAACAGAAACTACGGTGTATTCGGGTTATGAATTATTATCATTATTACTTCGAATTCCTTCGACTTATTATCGAACTCCTTCGTATTTCGTCTAATTCGTCGTCCGGTTAGCGATCGATTTACGTACCTTTGTTTCGAACTCATTATTATTATTATTTTCTTATCAATCGCCATGGAAAATATCGTGCAACAAAAATCAGCCGTTTTCGTACACTCGATAGGCTGCGACGATAGGATTGACCCAGGGCGATATCTTGTAACCGAGGCTACCAGATAATTAGAGAACTCATATAGTCGATGGCCTTGATCGGCACCAGATAATTAGAGAACTCATGTAGTCGATGGCCTTGACCAGTGGAACTTCATTGCGACATCGCACAGGCCCAGCCGTTCCGAATAGTCCGCCTAAAAAAAAGCAAAAAACGACTGCGAGTTCCAAGCTGTGATCCAACTAGTTCGTCTTCTAACTGACTAGTTCGTTTTCTTCCCTTGCAGTAAACGAGCCTCGCGAGTGAACAAGCAAATTATTGTTTATCACCGATATTTTCCATCCCGAGCGGAATAATCGTAACTCGTCGAAGACGCATTCGGGAGATATTTTGTTGTCGACCGACTTTAAATGATGAAACTCGTTGCGAAACTTACGTGAAGAGAGCGAAGAACAAAAAGAGGGAAAAAAATCGATCGCACCGAGGGGGGTCAATAGTTTATAAGAGCATCGGAGATAATAAACTGAAGAGAGATCCCTGTGGGGTCTCGTGATAGCGAGACGAGCGATTTCTCGGGGTCGATTCGAGGAATTGCATTCGCAGCTCGATTCGACCGAGAAAGCTGACAAACACTGCTACGCCACACTCGAAGAGTCGGGGTGACGACTTCCGAGCGTTTTCGTTATGCTTATTCCGCATCTTGTATACTCGGTCCGGGGATAAACCGATCGGGCGTTTTAGGGAAAAGCGGGGCAAAATGGGACAGTGGGCGTAAAACCCAATTTTCCAATAGTTTTTGGACGTCCCATCTTGTCCCAACGATACATCCGGATTTTAAACACCGCTCTGTCCCAATCACCGCAACCATCCAAAAGTTATTGGAAAATTGCGTTTTGCCTCGTTATCCCGTTTTGCCCCGCTATGCCATCTTGCCCCGCTCTCCCCTATTTTGAAACACATGCTCCCGTTTGTGATCTTTGATCTAATTCTTTCGTCACTCGCCGATTAGCTAAAGCTCTCCGCTATTTAGTCGCGTGTTTTGTTGATATCCATCGACAGAACAACTTCGAACATTGCGCGTTTGAGAGATTATCGCGCTTACTCAACCGCCTCTTGTTTGTGTCACGCAATTTTTTTTTTTTTTGTGCTCTTTCGAAGAAAAGAAGAAACGATGTCTTGCGACACCCAGGACGATGTGGGAACGGGCGCGATGGCCCGTTTGTCGATCGACGGCAAGGTGTGCAGGCAGCCCAGGAGCAAAGGTGAGACCCGCGGACAGAAGGCTTCGGGACTGACCCACGAGTGCGGAGTATTCGGATGCATAGCGGCCGGTGATTGGCCCTCGCCCATCGACGTCGGTCAAGTTATTTGCCTCGGTGAGTTTTCCAGCAGCGTTCTTCCGTTCGCCCTAGCAAGTTGTTGGACTGCAAACGAACCGAAAAACGGACACGTCCGTTTTGGAACAAAACGAACCGTAAAAACGGCAAAACGAACTGTATATTTTTTGTTGGCATTTGCTCTTTTTTCTGTTGCGGAAACCGAAAACGGACCGAACGGTTCTTTTCGAAAAATTTACTTTGGTCCGTTTTCGGTTCTCGCAACCGAAAAAGGACCAAGATCGTATTTTTATTCTGTCCTTTCATTAAAAATAGAATTAAAAGCAAAGCAACAAAAAAATTTTTAAACTTAGCCAAACATTTTTATAAAAAATGTTCGGCCCTTCCTCGGTTTCTGTAATCGAAAAAGGACCAATCCAAACGTACGGTCCGTTTTACCGTTTTTGAGGTCCGTTTTGTTCCCCAACGGACGTGTCCGTTTTTCGGTCCGTTTTTTAGTTTTTTTCCCTTAAAAGCAGCTCTGAACTAGTGGAAAAATTTTAGTAGACTCAAAATTCACTTATGGGTTTGGCTGTTGACTAGAAAATTTCGAATTGACTAGACTTTTGCCACTAGTTCAGACGCGGTTCAGTCCGTTCTCAGTCACGGTGGAAACTCAGTATATAACGGTTTCGCATCGTGCAAACTTGGCACTGGGAAGTTCACTTGGAGAATAAAATTTTGCAAGTGAACAATTTCTTGATTTCTTCCCAGAACCGCGGGTTGAAGGCGACTTGCCAAAGATGAAATTTGAGGTCGTGCAGATATCTTCGGGATCATTTCGAATCACCCTTCTTCTTTTTCCTAAGTGGTTGTTTTCGTGCCGCTGGGCCAAGTTCGAGAAATCATAAATCTTTAATCGTATCTTCTTTCTTCGAATCCTCCAGGCTTGGTGGCGCTGCAACACAGAGGACAGGAGAGCGCGGGTATAGTTACCAGTGAGGGAGTATGCGCAAAATCATTTCACGTGCACAAGGGTATGGGAATGATAAACAATATATTCAACGACGAGAACATGAAGAAACTCCGCGGCAATCTCGGCATCGGTCACACGAGGTACAGCACGAGTGCGGCCAGCGAGGAAGTCAATTGTCAGCCGTTCGTGGTCCACACTGCTCACGGTGCTCTGGCGGTCGCTCACAACGGCGAGCTCGTCAACACGGAGTCACTGAGGAAAATGGTTTGTTCAGTGATGATAAGATAATAATTTATTAACCCTTCGAGTACGGGGGACTTTTTGCCGAGAGCAAACGACCATGCCTTTCTTTTAGGTAGTTATTGCGAATAGTGTTTACTTCGGATAAGTTTCAGAGAAATGAGAGGGAATTGAAAACTTTTATGAAAGTTCTTCCTTCATTTTTCTTAATACGTATGCATTTTTTTCGGATTTTTTAATAAACTTTGAATTCTTTTTTCTTTTTTGGGAAAAAACGTGTAGAAAGTCACGAAATTCAAAGTGAATTTAAAAATCTGAAAAAATTCATACGTATTCAGAAAAATTAACGAATCATTTTTATTTAAAAAAAGTTATGTTTACTTTATTTTATTTGTCATCAATTTGGTAATAACATTTTGGAATTATTATTATGCAAAATTAATCTTTTCAGTATCTTCAATGTTTGCAATTCCCTCTGATTTCTCTGAAACTTACACGAAGTGAACACTATTCGCAAGGACTACCTTAAGCACAAAAACGATACATATATTCGTAATAGATTTTCTTCTGGGTTATCAAAAAAACAACACTATAAGGCACATCTGTGAATTTTTACAGATTTTTTTTAGCTCACCAACTTGTTATTCGTATCGTTCGAACGTTGCGTCTTGGCAAATTCTAGGTCCTCGTTAAACAAGGACCCCATACGTGAAGGGTTAAATAAGCTTTGTGATAACAACATAAAATCGACTATATTTTTAAAAAATAGTCGATGGTTGAATTGAGGATTTCATACTTAACGCCCGATCAATCGACAGGTCCTCGGTCGCGGTGTCGGACTCTCGACGCATTCCGATTCCGAGCTCATCACCCAGGCTCTTTGCTTGAATCCTCCCGAGGGCGAAGTTAACGGACCCGACTGGCCGGCGCGTATAAAACATCTCATGCAGCTCGCTCCGCTCTCCTACTCCTTGGTCATAATGCAGAGGGACACGATCTACGGTGTCAGGGATCCGTACGGCAATCGACCTCTGTGCCTGGGAAAAATCGTGCCCGTTGGTCAACTTGGTGGGTCGTTGACTTCGATGACTCAGCATTAAATCTATAATTTTTTTTTTTCTTAAATCGATCCACGGATTTGTAACTCCGATATTGTCCAATATAGCAGGAAGCGAATCGGACGACGACGACGATGCCGAGGGTTGGGTAATATCGTCGGAGTCGTGCGGTTTCTTGAGTATCGGGGCGCGTTACGTCCGCGAAGTCTTTCCCGGCGAAATCGTCGAGTTGACCCGCGAGGGAATAAAAACAATCGACATCGTCGAAAGGCCCGACAAAAAACCGCAGGCGTTCTGTATATTCGAGTACGTCTACTTTGCGAGAAGCGACAGTATTTTCGAGGGTGAGTCTATCGTAGTAATTTGAAGAAAAAAAAAATGAACAAAAAATAGTCACACCTGTGTCTCGGCTCGGCCCAGCCAGCTCATAACACCAAAATCGCACGGACTTTCAGGTCAAATGGTTTACTCGGTGCGTATGCAATGCGGTCGAGTGCTCGCCATCGAATGCCCGATCGAAGCCGACATCGTGAGCTCCGTTCCCGAATCCGGAACTGCCGCCGCACACGGCTACGCTAGACAGGTAACACAAATAAATTCATTCATTATTTACAAAAAAAAAAAATAGCACAGTAATTGTAACTAAAAAACGAACGACGAAATTTCAGTCGAAGATACCTTTCGCCGAGGTACTGTGCAAAAACAGATACGTCGGTAGAACTTTCATCCAGCCGAGCACGAGGCTCCGACAGCTCGGAGTCGCCAAGAAATTCGGAGCTCTGTCCGAGAACGTGAGGGGAAAGAAGCTGATACTCATCGACGATTCTATCGTCAGGGGGAACACGATCGGACCGATAATCAAACTGCTGCGCGACGCTGGAGCTAAGGAGGTATGCATCGATTTACCGCAGTATTAAGGATGCATCACACATACATTCTCAACCAAAAAATGTAATTCGATACAAATTTCAGTACTTCGCGATATACCAAAAATCTGAAAAAATCAGCCGTATTAATAACGTCAAGACCTTACATAATAATAATGACAAAAAGTTTTTAACCGATTACTTACAAAATTAGTTGTAAAAAAAATTGTTATTATGTAAAATCAATGTTCTTGTCACCTTCGATACAATTGATTTTTTAAAGATTTTTGTACGAATACGAAGTGTTCAAATTCCCGCTGAATCTCGCTTTTGGCTCGGAATATACGTGTGAAGAATCCTTAAATCGGCTCGATCCTCCAACGGATAACAGTTAATAATAAATCGTTCCCCAGGTACACATCAGGATAGCATCGCCGCCTCTGAAGTACCCATGCTACATGGGTATAAACATTCCAACGAGGGAGGAACTTATTGCCAATCGATTGGACAGCGTTAAGCTGGCGAAGCACGTCGGTGCGGACAGCTTAACTTATCTCTCGGTCGAGGGTCTCGTCGAGGCTGTGAGATACAGAATGGACAATCGTGAGAGCAACTACATCGGTCACTGCACCGCTTGTCTGACCGGTGAATATCCGGACGAGCTGCCGGGCGATCTCGAGTGGTGATCCGACGACCAGACAACGATCTAATTAGAAACGATAATTTTCAATGCGTCCACAAAAAATATTATCGTCAGAACGATTCGCCGGTTGAATCTCCAATACCCGTGAATGAAACAAGAATTCCAGAATTCACGACGTTTCGGATGAGACTCGCAGGGTATAATTTAACAGGACTGTGGTATGAATCACAGTTTTCCTTCGCAATACAAATCAAGTTACGTATCTTTTCAATAACCGTTACGCGACGTGTAATTTAAGAGACAGGCTGCTCTTTCTTCGGAATCTCCGATGTGAAAAAAAAAGAAAAAAAATGAATCGTCGAGATACTTACCGGAAGTGAACGGTATTACTTGCCGCGCATCAAAGGTACTTAGGTCGCTCGAACGCCAGCGTTTTGAAGCTTAATTCATTATTTTTGGCTACGATACATCGCCTCGGCGATTATTTGAAGTCGACGTTGCAGTTTGTTGGAAGGTCCAAACGAGCTTTGTACCGTTAGTTCTAAAGTTATCTTTAATACCGCAGGTCATTTGTACTTTGTTATCGCAATAGGCTAAGAACGACGTATAATAAGTTAATATTTTGTTTTTTCTTCTATAAAAAATTCGCCGCCGGAAGCTAAAAGAATATTATTATCTTCGGTCTTTGCTGTTTACAAAAAATTTGGAGCGCGCGAGGCGCACCGATGTTGCCGGTATTCGTGAAAATTAAATGTCTCCAAGTATATCAACGTTTCGTTTGTATCTGTACTCCGTTTACGGCTTACCTCCTCGTCTACGTAGCATCGGAAGCCTCGTCCGATCTACGATGCATTATCAGTCTCGATTCTTCGATTTCCTTATCAAATTTCTCTGATACGAACGGAAACTTCTCTTCGAGTCATTGCTCGTCCATCGTCGACTACGATTCTACCTCGGTATTGGAAACATCAACTTCCATTCTCATCGTCGATTCCGCATTTTCCGATATTTCGTCAGAATTTCGTAACGTCTCCGTCGTGCCGGACGCTTCGTCCGTTCTATGCGTTCTCAGTCTCACTTCTTCGGCCGCTTTCTTCAATCTCTCCGATAAAAGCCGCATCTTCTCGTCGCGTTTTTGTTGCTTCTCCACCTTTCGCTTGTCGTTCGTCGACGCCGATGCTTCTTCGGCATTGGAAACGTCGACTTCCGGTCTCTTCGCCGATTCCGAATTTTCGTCGTCGTCGTTTCGTAACGTTTCCGTCGCATCGTCGGTCGGTGCATCGCCGACCTGCTCGTCTTCGTTCTCTCGCGACAAGTCGTCCGCATTGTCCTCGGACTCGTCAGATTCGCGAATCTCCTGTTCCGCCTTCTTGTTAGATTTTTTTTTGGTCCCTCTCGAGTACTTCCGTACTTTTCCTTTCGTCATTACTTTGACGCTGGCTCTGTGCTTGCCGGTAACGTTCGGCAGATTTATGCGGTACGCTTCGTCGTCGGAATCTGATTGGGATTCGTATTTCTCGGGCACTCTCGTCGCGGGACTGCTCCACGGCTGGCTGTCCTTCGACGTCGACGGGCCGGGGTCTATCACCGTCAACAGCCGCGAATTTCGGCCGTTCGCAGTTTCGTTATCCTCAGAGTTTCGATCGTCTATCCGAACCGGACACTCCTCCGACGGCGTGTTCGCGTCGTCCGCAGGTACCTTTTTTTTCTTGTGCTTCGCTTCGGGCTTGTACATGGCGAAGGGATTGTCGTCGTCCGACTCAGAATCTGGCTCTATGCCCTGCGATCTTTTCTCCTCCCTTATACGCTGTTTCTCGAGGTACTTGTTGAGAGCCTCCATCCTGTCGTCGCGCATGTTCTCCCAGGACTTCAGAGCTACGGAATCAACAAAAGATGTAGAAAACGAAAAACTCAGCAGCGTATTCGCACGGATCCGAACAATTATTTTCCTAGCGCATGCACGTGAAATCCCAATTTCCGTTCCTGTGAAGTGAGTGCAGAAAGGCACTTTTTCGCATCGCGTGTGAGGCAAATACTGTTCACGCGTATAATCGCGGTATGGTATTTTTTCACCCTGGTGCGGGAAAGTACCTTTCTGGTCACACTTCCCAAAAACGAAAAGCAGGATTTTCTTGAATTTGTTAGGAAAAATTGTGTAAACGACAAGGGCATAGACAGGAGAGTGATGACTAATGTGTAAAATCCTGCTTTCCGTTTCATGCTCACCTTCGTTCTGTGCAGCATTTTCACACTCATCGAGAACTCACTTTCCACACCCTTGCCATACAAATAACTATACCAACCTGCTTCCTGATATCTTGGAGGAATGCCAGCAGCATTGATGGTCTCCATGTTGGGTATGCAATCTTTGTCGTTAGAATCTCCAAGCATCTCCGTCTTTGGCTCTACGAATATTCTCTGCATCTTCAACAATTTTCGGGTTTTGGCACGATACTTCAGTGTCGGCGTCGCATCGAAGACTGGATCGTCAACTGGCGGATTCTTGTCCTTCTCGAAGAACATGTACGTGCCGACGACATCCTGATACGTTCCCTCATAGTACTGAGAGAGACACAGAGAAAAAAAATCATCGATGATTAATACCAGTGCACATAAATGCAAGAAATTTATGGTAACCCTAGGTGCATTCTTGAATGCAGATCTGCACAGCTATCTTTTATTTGCATCTGTCCACAGCTAATGGGTTTTTAATAAAAAAAATTATGAACAATATATACTATTGTCGTTGCTTATGTTTAAAATTTATCGAATTTAAAAATGTTTAAAAATGATCACCAATAAACATTATTGTAATACCAAGGGATACACGTTATTCATCTCGATAACAAAAGAACGTTTATCAGAGCAGATTTGTGTCATAACTAAACCCTTAACAGTGAGCAGACTGGAATGTAAGAAAACCTATTTCAGCCTGCGTATACATGTAGACAAATCTCGAAGAGTGCATTTTTAAATGTAGATCTTCTCAGCTATGTATTCTTTTATTTGCAACTGCCCACGGCTATTCGGTTTTTCAAATTGCCAACGATATATCCGATTCTTTCCAGAGGATACATTTTGTCCGTCTCGATAACAAAACAATATTTATCAAGTCGGATTTGTGTAAAAAAAACTACATCCTGAACTGATAGCAGACTGTAATACAAGAACGCCAGTTTCAGCTGCGTATACATCTCGAATATTTCTGAAATTAGTCGAACAGAGCAGAACCGCATTAAAGAACCCGAATATTTACAGATTTATCCGAACTGAGCAGAACTGCATTCAAGAACGCACCTTGTCGTTCGTACCTTGCCGTTGACTTGCATTATTGGATGCTCCTTGTCCAGGCCGATCATGTCCAGAGTAAGTTTCTCATTGCCGAACGTGTTGCTCACGACGGAACCGTCGAATTCCACATACACGAGGATCTCCTCCTCGTCGTCGGGTAGCTCGTCGTCCTCCTCGAGCATCTCGCGAATCTCGAACAGTCTCGTCTCGCCGGCACTCGCACGCGGTCTGAGCTCGCCAGTTCGAATCGCGAGCGTGTCGCACTTCCTGCTCTGGCGAGGATCGTGCGAAACCCCCGGCTGCGGGGATAGGTTGAGAATTCTATGAAAAAAAAAAATCCCGTCTCTCCCTCTCGTGCGGCAAGACGACGTGTCGGTATCAACGAATTTGATGAATGAACCGACCGGCTCTCTCTGCCATCTTGTCTCTATCGGTGGAGAAGAACGCAGCCGGGCTCTCCCGCGAGCCTCCCGTGCACTCCTCCGACCAGTTGGCCGGACTCCTCGATCGTCTCGCGTACAGTCAAAAGTTTTCGCTGGTACAGTTGTTTCCTTCGATACGAAAGTTTTTTTTTCCTTCTCTCCTGTCCGAAGAAACCATTTTATCGCGACAAATAATTCGTTCGCTGTGCAATAGTCTCACATATATTTTTTTCGTTCGACGATGTCGTTGATCGAAGATATCTGTCGGGATCTCGAGTGGCTCGACGATTGTCGTCGCGGCGGAACGAAGACTTTGGTTAATTGACGCTCGGAGTCTTGCGGGACACGTAAAGAGTCCGGCGCCCGGTGAGCAAAGGGCGCTCGTTCGGTGGGGCTTAAGGCGTTGTCGCGCGCTGGTTTCACTCCAGACGAGTCGGCATTCCGGTGTTCTCTCGGCGATATCTTTCGCACGGGAGCAATAAAAATTATTGTTCTCTCACCGATCTCTCTGTTGGGAAAGGGCGGAGCGGGCGTTGAGGGGAAGAGGAGGGGTAGGAAAGAAAGCGGGCGAGAGAGTGGGCGGACCGTTTAATTTCTCGCGAGCCACACATCGCGCACTCCAGTTTGTTGTCTCCGCACGAAACCCGTCCGAATTCTTCGATCGGCGGCACAACGAAGAAATTTTCTTTTTCCACAGTCTCCGTAACTTTGCGAGAGATTCGTTGTATTAACGAACTATGAATAACGAAAGTGCCGCGGGTTTATTCGATATCGTCGTTTGCGTACGTAAGAACGTCTCGATCAGCTGATTGCGCGTACACCGACGACGACATGTGAGCGGTAGCGAAACGCGAGTGCATCCCAGGCGTCGAAGACGCTCCCCTTTTTTTCACTCTCGAATTCCGCTCAATTGTTCGTACGTGACGACGCGATCGCCGGCCAGAGAGAGAGTCGGCGCGCCGGTTGGCCGATGATAGGGCCTACAGGATTAGATAGAGCGAAGGAAACTGTCGTTTGTCTTCGCGACTACGAAAATCATTGATACACCCCGGAGTCGACGAGAATGGGAAATCAAAACAGCTGCTGCGGTTACTCCAGTCCTCAAGCAGGGAGAAAGGAATTAACCGGCGACAATGCCACGAGAGGCCTGGAGGAGCATCTTCCGGAGGGAGAATTTAGCGTCACCAATTTGCAACACATCAGCGAAAGAGAACCGGAGGACTGGGATTCCGATCCTTCGTTGCATCCTTGCACAGGCACTATATTCATGGAACGTTCCAAACAGGCCATAGAAAGTAAGTTTTTAGAAATGTTTGTGAATATATAAAAAAAAAAAAATTATTTGTGTATTTATTTATTGTGTGAGTATGTGGGACAAAACCCTTTTTAGATGGTAATTACTTATACAATAGTTATTTGGTATATGACATTACTAACAATAACAAAGTGCTACGCTTTTAAACTTGAGATCCGCTTTGCAGGCAGCCTAGTCTCTTATGTTGAGAACTAATTTATATTATATTAGTTATATATGATAAAAGTGTTTGTGTAATTTTTTGCAGATGGCATGGTGAGGAAAAAGAGTCAATACCAAATAGCCGATACGAGACCCCTTAAGAAGAGTAGCAGTTGTAGTACTATTTACTTGGACGACAGTACAGTATCGCAACCAAATTTGAAAAACACAGTAAAGTGCGTGGCCCTCGCGGTTTATTATCACATTAAGAATAGAACTTCACAGCGTCAAATTGATATATTCGACGAGAAAATCCATCCATTGACGGTGAGTAAAAAAAAAAATTAACGAAGATTGCCGCGAAAAAGGATCCGAAGATCCGTTGGAACGATGTTGATCGATGCGATTTGTTTGCAGAGGGACGGCGTTGCCGACGACTACGACAAACACAATCCTGAGCATAAGGAGATTTACAAATTCGTACGGACACTCTTCAACGCCGCGCAGCTCACTGCCGAATGTGCCATAATAACACTGGTGTATCTCGAGCGTTTACTGACCTATGCCGAAATCGATATAACCCCGGCCAATTGGAAGCGAATAGTGCTCGCGGCGATCTTACTGGCCTCGAAGGTGTGGGACGACCAAGCTGTGTGGAACGTCGATTATTGTCAAATATTGAAGGACATTACGGTCGAGGATATGTGAGTAGCGAAGATTAATCTCTCGTCAATTTATCGTCTTTAACTTGTCTCATTAACGCGTTACGCTTTGTGTTCCAGGAACGAACTCGAGAGACAATTCTTGGAGATGCTTCAATTCAACATAAACGTTCCGTCGAGCGTATACGCGAAATATTACTTCGATCTACGAACCCTCGCCGAAGCTAACGAGTTAACATTCCCGAGCGAGCCGCTCAGCAAAGAGAAGGCTCAGAAGCTCGAGGCAATGTCGAGGGTCTACGAGGACAAAGTAACGGCCGAAGCACTGCGGAATGGTATTAAAAAGTGGTCGAGTTTGGACAATGTGTGCGTGGGTGGACCACGCCGTAGTATTGCAATTTTATCGTAAAATTTTTATCGAGGACGTCCGATCGTCGCGATCGAGACTCGCGTTCGCTCCCGCTTACTTTCGCTCGCTCTCCTTCTCAACCATTCGCTCGCGTACTCTCGATCGGGAGGGCCTACGCACGACGCTGTTTACCGAGAACAAGAGAGAGAACAGAAAAAAATTGCAACAACGATATCAACGACGAGGGAGATAAGAGCGATGAAGAATAGAACATGTAGAAAGATACATTCCTTAGTAGGGGAACCGGCACGCGGTGTTGTATCAACTAAACGATAACGGAACGGAATTGCTCTACAACTCAGGGTTCAAGGTTCCGTTTCAATACCTTTAACTTGGAATTTTTTTAATATAAAAAAAATAGTGATATATATATTACCATTTATATATCATTAACTACGCCTCGTTAACATAGCGCGATCACGGTGACTCAAAGGACGCTGTGTTTTTTCTATGAGCTTCCTGCAGGCACGAGAGACTGACGGACGAATTCATGAAAAAAAAAAGAAAAATACCTATGGATTTATTATCCTAACGATAAAACACTAAACGAGAATAACTCCCTCCGTACGAATGTCGTTTGTCATATTCCAATGACCAACGAGCTTCGTACCTTGGGAATTACCTAGAGGGACTCTAATATATTTTTGTAAGGTACAATTCCACTTGGACTGGAGGTCGCAGTGACAATCCAGAGTCTTCTTAAGATACGTATACGAATTAGCCGTCGCCGCTGCTGCAACCGTTTACCTAGTGCCGTACCGAATTTATCGATAAAGTAAAGATAAAAAAACAAGAATAACAAAACGGTACATACCGAGCCGATCCTGCGTATTATACATAGATAAAACCATCCTATAAATTTTGCAATTGCATTTCTATTCCCTGTGAAATGGCACCGCGAGTACTCAATTAATTCGGCGAAGCGCCGTTACGATTTGTATCATAAATGTACTGATTGAATTGTACTCTTATTAACATAGGAGTTTTTATGTTTATTTAGACCTATCGAAGCGTCAATAAATAACTATTTGTACTTAAAACGCGACTCAGTTAATTGCCCGGTCTCGTGAAAGTCAAAGCTCCGCTGCGAATCACCTTCCCGAGTTTAACGTCGGAGGGCGCCCTCGTAGAAACCGTCCCTTTCCTCGCAGTCCTCGTAAAGTCTTGGTGCAAGCTGTGGTGCTCCAAAGCGATCTGTCACCGACCCGATCCGAAAATGATGATGCACCACAAAGTATGCTCGCGAATGTGTCGTCTATGCGGCAAGGAGAAGCAGAGAGGAACCGACGTGTTCAAGGACAAAGTTAAGGGAGCGGTACTGTGCTCGATAATAAACAAATATTTTCCCAGAGAGGTAATTAATTTTTTCGCCTCGCGACGCAAACTCGTGCAAAAATCTAATTCCACCTCGTTGAGTGTTTCGCAGGTGATCAACATAGGGATCGCCGATGCGCTGTCGAAGTACGTGTGCATAGATTGCGAGCAAAAGATATGCATGTTCGACGAATTTTGTTTGATGGTAGCGAACGTACAGAGGCAGTTGGCTGCGCCGTCATTGGAGATTGATTTTGCCGAGGTACGCACGCGCCCCGGTTCACGCAAGTACATGCAGACACCTTTTGAAATTTACGACTCGTCTGTGTAAGGTGTGTGGACATTTGTTCAGGACATGCTGTGCCACCTGAAAGAGAACGAGAGCGCGTTGGAAAACGTGTCCGGGCGTGGTCTGGACCCGAGATCGAAGAAGCTGCACACTTGCCAACTGTGCGACAAGCGTTTCAGATGTCAGGCGCACTTGGACCGACACGGACGCATTCACACGGGACAGCGTCCCTTTGCGTGCAACGTGAGTACGAAGCAGCTGTCCCGACTCTCCTATTCATCCTCTGCTAATGCGCATTTTATTCGCGATGTTTCAAGATATGCAGCATGTCCTTCAATCAGCAAGAGATACTCAACAAGCACAAGGAGAGCCACCAGGGAAGGAAAGAGTTTCGATGCGCCAATTGTCAACAGTCCTTCAGATTCAAAGTATCGTTGAAGTCGCACATGATAAATTTTCACACGGAAACCGAGGGAATGGGATTGGACAGTGTCGACAGTTCACTGGTCTGCACCGAGTGCGGCAAGCTCTTCGCTACGCGTTACAAGCTTCGCAGACATGCGCGATGCCACACCGGCGAGCGACCGTACATTTGCAACTATTGCAATCGGACATTTTCCCAAACCGGCAATCTCAAACTCCACGAGACAAAGTGTCAACAGAATCTCGTGGCGACGTGCCAAATATCCCGGCTCGACGACACCACCGGTCAAGCGACCATGCACACAGATCCCATCTCTTACAATGTCAACGGAAACCTCGAGTACTGCACGTCCGACACCGGCGCCTCGCTGCTAACGTCGGGACCTTCCTGCTCGACCGTTCCGAGCATCGCCTCGCTCGATCCTCAGCCGCACTCGCTCCAACACTTTCAGCCTATGTACATCAGCGAGAGCGAGATACAGAAGACCATCAACGAAACTATCAACTCGTCGTCCATCGACACCGGACCGTCGTCTTATCTCATAAAAAATTACGACAATCCGATTTTCATCGACGACGAGATCGAGACGATGCTCGACCGCGATCTCATTAATCTCGAGGTCAGCAAATTCACGTCGACGGGCGTTCAGGACAAACTTCCGATGTGCCTGAAGCAGCCCGAAACTCCGGAGTTGCTGCACAGCTTGCTCTACGACGATTGAAACCTTTCCCCGAACTGATTATTCGTTGCTTCTCCAATCGTCTCTGAAGTTCAACCATTTATTATAGATCGAAGAAAAAAAAAATAAGAACGAAAAAAAAAAATTTTCATCATACCAGCTATAGATACATTATTTAATTCATATGTATATATATATTAATCAAACGCACGAAATCGATGCGGCTATGGGGACTTTTCTTCGTTTCTTATACAGACACGCTCGCACATCATACATGATTGCAATTATGACGAATAGGATAAAAGTTGTACGGCACGAAGAAATTTTTATAGTTTTACCGAAATATTGGAGTGTCCCTTTCTTTTTATATATATCAATGAAGAATGTTCAATTGACCGGTGCTGGTGGCGTAGACCATTCCTTGTCCGGGCTGTGGCGCCCATCTGATACAGTTAAGACTCACGTAACGAGCGGTCTCCCGATTGCTCTGAACCAATTCGCGCAAAAGTATCATACTTCCCTTGCCGTCTTTGAGCTCGGGTTCGACGCGACCGGTGCGATTTCTCCAGGGATGCTCGTTCGTTCGATCGTTATCGCCATTATCGTTATCCTCCTCCTCCTCGTCCTCCTCCTCTTCGTCCTCCTCCTCCTCGTCCTCCTGATCGTCATCGTTCTCGCGACCCCGTCGCATTTGTACGATCATGTCGTTCATACCCGGCATTATCAATCTGCGCATAGCCCGTCTGCAAGCCTCGGCCGCGTCGTATATCGCCTTGTATCTCTCCTCGGCTTTGCTCTGCAGGAAAGTCTTGTCGTCCGCGGTGGGTTTGACCAATTTGTAGATGAGGGCCATGGGAAGTGGTCGCGCGGGCGCGTGAACTCTTCGCGACGCGAGACCCACGAGCAGATGCTGCCTCGTCGGGGACAACGAGAGCGAAACGACTGTCTGATCCACCTTTGCCGAGTGGACTCGCTCCCCCAATGACTCCCACTGTAGACTGTATACTCCTGCAATAAAAATATTCCTCGCGTCATTCTTTTCTTATCGTGTGCAATACGCGAGAATTTCATCGATCCGTTCGATCGACCTACCCAGCGTGGTCGGCTCGCTTATGTTTCTGGGCGGTAAGAGCGTGGCCAACAATTTACCGTCCGACGATATATCGATGCTAGCGTCGTTGTGGATCTTGCATTCCCTGACGACAACGTTCTCCTCCGCTGCGAGGAAAATTTTTCAATGTTACGTTACCAGGCCGGATTTTAATTAAATGTTTTCGGACTCTGACGGATGGACTTACGATCCGTAACGTCCGGTATCTCAGCGTCGGAGAAGTCCCAGGCTTGAACCCTGTAGCTCTGAAAGTCCATACCGTTGTAGGGCATACTTGCGGGCACGTGTTCTGCGGTGGAAACAAAATTATTTATTCGCTCGATTAGATTTAAAAAAAAAAAAAAAGTTAGTCTGAACCTCTCAATTCGACGTCGTCGCTGTCGTTGCCGGGATCTTGTCCACCTCCGCCTCCTCCGGCTCCTCCTCGGGCCATGGAAGCCGCGGCCACGCCGGAAACGTAGCTGTCCGGCGGATGCAGGAATCCACCGAAGATAACCGGGAACCACGGACGCAGCGTCCCGAACGACTGCCTTCTCGAGCGACCGTCTAACTACGATCCAAGATACTGATTTGATTAAAAAAAAAATCTGCCTACGAATTTGTGATAATGAAAAATATCCACATACCCGCCTCAAGTAGGCTCTGTGTCTCATCGTCAGTTCAAGCACCTCCCTGACGTCACTGAATCGATTGCTGGCCAACATCGGGACGGGGCGACCTCCTCGGGCAGTTCCTTGCTCGTTGCCGCTCGAGAATTGACTCGAATTGGCGTAGTGCGGCGGTTCCGGCGAGATTCCGGCGAGATTCCGGTAACGAAAGCTTGGCACCCTCGACGCGTTGCGCGGGCTCGGGAGGCTGCTGAAGTTTATCGGAACATTGTTCACCTGAACGATCGGAACATTGAATCCCGGCCTCTCGCGTGGCTGCGGTCTCGAAGACATGGAGGCGAAAACGTCCCGAGCGAGTCCCCTGCCAAAGGCTCGCGCCTCGGAGAATCCGAGTTCCGAACGCAGAGAAGCTAGCTCCTCGTAGGTGCGGAAGGTGGCGGAAGGCGCCGGGCCTAACGGAAGTAGTCTTGAAATTTGGATGCGCGCGTAAGCCGCGAGGGGTCTGCGCGACGGCTCCTCATCCGCGTTCGTGTTGTTGGTCTGATTTCCGCTCGTGCTGCTGTTGGATTGGTTCTGCTGCTGCATCTGACGCACCTCCGACGACAGTATCGCGTTGCGAATTCTCGCGCGAAAGTAAGGATATCTCTGTGCGCATCTCCGCAAATAATCGGACGTGAGTCCGCTGTAGAGATTGCTCAATCGATTGACCGAATGTCCAGTGTCGTTCGCAGCATTGTCGGCACTCCTGGTCTCATTGCTGCGCGAGGAAGTTTGCTCGACATCGTCCTCGGTTCTGGTCCTGTGGAATGGCTGACTCGCCTCCAGCTCGCTCCTCGTCAAGATCCATTGTTCGAGCAACAATTCCGTCAATTCGAGGGCCAGTCGAAGCAACAAATTCATTTCTGGGGGAAATAAAAAAGGGGGTTAGATGATGAGTAATTTTTTCGGCACAATTGCGGAATGCGACAACTTACTGCAAATTTGACCCTGGAGAATGTTACTGTGCGATCCATTGCCGGGGCGAATCGTCTCGAAGAATCGCGTCAAGTGCTCGACGATCGAGCGTAGCTGAAATCTGAAAGGAAAGACATTATCAGACTCTTGAAATCATCGGATGATTTTTTGTTCGAGAAATAAATAGATTTTGGCGTACCTGGCACGAAGCCTCGGTAACTCTCTTACGTGTCTGTATTCCGAGTCACTTGGGAAAGTTCCTCTACCAAGTACTGACTTGAATGCCAAAGCTCTGTGTACCTGAACTAACGTTCGCAGTTTCAATATCATCACCTCGAAGTACTTCGATGCGGACAGTCCATCGAAGTCTGTGCTACTGGAGGAACTCGCGGAAGGCTGACTGCTCGTCGTACCTCTGTCTCTGTTTGGGTCGCTAGAGTGTTAAAAAACATCAGTTTTGCTGGAGTATTAAAAAAAAAAATCTAATATACACGCAATCGAAGAATATGGTGCAACGTACTTTGCACATGCCTTCCTCGTTTATTACAATCTTGCGCATTGCTTTCTCTATGAGAAAATTCGTTCATCGATTTTTGGCTTCCTCATAGAGGAAGCTATGCGCAAACTTTTTTGCCCCAGTTTTTCATATTTATGAAAACCAAGTTTTTGCTATGAAGCAAAAAAAAATTATAAAAAAAAACGAATGATAATTTATATATATTTTTAATCATCGTCTAAAATAAGAAGGCGAGTGAGTGAAGTGATTCTGAACATGTTTATATGAAAGTCTCGAAAAAAAAACTTTCACGAAAACAAAGTTTCCTCTATAAGGGGAAAAAGAATTACTTATCCAAGTGCAACGAACCTTTCAGCGCGTCGTTTCGCAGGGCCGCGTCTTCTCAGTGGATTGCTCTCGTCGGGATTGTCTCCCAACGATGAGGATCGAGATCCGAAAGAATTTCCGCCGTCCTGTCGACTCGACGTGCCCTGCTGAGCGGCGTCGTCGTTCGAACGAGGCAAGTTCGTGGAGTTCGAAGTTCCGCTGGTTTCCCCGTCATGCGCCAAAAGATCACCGGGATCCGTTGCCGAATTACCCGCGGCGTCGGTACCGAATCTCGGAGCCAAAACTCTGCTGAATATCTTCGAAACGATCATCGATATGCTCGGCAACGGACCGTGGGAAATGTCGTACGTAGCTGCCGGTGTGGTCAAATTCGAATAGGTATGATCGTTGGTTGACAATATTCGTTGAAAGAATTGAGATTCGGAAGTCAAACGATTCGGTGGACTGGCGCTTCGTGAATTGTCGTCGACGAGTGACGAGCCGGGATTCTGTCTGGCGGCGGAGCTCTCCTCGGTGCGAGCCCTTTTCGCCGGAATTTCATCGGACCTAACATCGCCGGACGTGCCCTGCTCGTCGTCCCTCGCCAACGATCCTCTGCTCGACGATTCATTCTCAGTCTCGCTATTCTCTCTCTTGTAATTGGCTAGGAGTGCTTTTTTGTAGTTCTTCGCCGATTCGTTGGACTGCGAGAGATCAATCGTGACACCCGAAGTCGAAGGAACATCAGTCGTCATTGAAGATTCATTGGCATTGGCATTGGCATTGGCGGTGCTCGTACTCGTTCCCGGTTGATTATCCTTCTTGCATCTGGACCTCTTTCGAACTTGAAGATCGTCCAGAGCCTTGTCCATGATGATTCTCCGAAGTATCCTAGCGGTTTCGAGACGTGCAAAATCGTCGCCGGTGTTGTTCGCAGCGTCCGAAGTCGAGGGACCGGGAGTCGGGACGGTGTCGTTCGTTTCCGTTCTGCTGGTGCTCGGTCGATTGACGTCGTTGTAATCGCGTCTCTCGACGTGGACGGCCAGTGAGCGTATCTGATTCTGCAGATCGACCCACTTCTTCCTCGCTTGACGAAGCCGATAGATCTCCAAGCCCGCCTTGTTCAGGCGTTGCCTCTGTCGCATGTAGTGGAATGTCGGAACAGTGAGGTGGAAAGGCCGCGGTCGTCTCGGTGTCCAGCCTCGAAAGCCAGCTTCCTCGGATCTCGTGCCTCGGGATCCCGAAGCTTCTGAATCGTCGTGACTGCCACCGAGGCGATCGCTGCCGCTGTTGCTGCCGCTTCGATTCGGCTGATCCGCGAACGTGTGAGGTCCTCCGGCGCCGGACAAGCGAAGCCTTCGAGCCTCGAGTATTCTGCCTACGAAGGAGCGTGGCTGGGGCGAAGCTTCGCCGGTTTCCAGCGGAGTCGATGCTGCGCTCGACGGGCCGTCGGCGACTTGAGGAGAAGCTCCCGAATCATCGAGATTGCCACCGAGGCGATCGTCACCGCTGTTGCTGGTCGGTCGATTCGGATCTACGGATACGTGACGTCCAGCTTCTTCGTACTCACGCAGTCTTTCATCCTCGAGTATTCTGGCTAGGAAGGAGCGTGGCTGGGTCGGATCTGCGGATGCGTGAAGTCCAGCTTCTTCGAACGCACGAAGTCTTTCAGCCTCGAGGAATCTGGCACGGAAAGAGCGTGACAGGGTAAAAGAATCTCCGGTTTCCAACGGAGCCGACGCTGCACTCGACGGGGCGTCGGTGACTTGAGAAGTGCCTCGGGATCCCGACGGACCCGAATCATCGTGATTGTCACCGAGACGATTGTTGCCGCCGTTGCTGCCGGGTCGATTCGGCTGATCTGCGGACGTTTGAGATCCTCCGGCGTCGGACAAGCGAAGCCTTCGAGCCTCAAGTATTCTGGCGCCGAAGCCACGCAGCTGGAAGGAAGTTTCTCCGGTTTCCAACGGAGTCGAGGCCGCAGCGGACGGGGCATCGGTGAGTTGGGAAGCGCCTCGGGATCCCGAAGCTCCCGAATCGTCGTGATTGCCACCGAGGCGGTCGTTGCCGCCGTTGCTGCCGGTTCGATTCGGCTGATCTGCGGACGTGTGAGGTCCTGCGGCGCCGGACAAGCGAAGCCTTCGAGCCTCGAGTATTCTGCCTGCGAAGGAGCGTGGCTGGGGCGAAGCTTCGCCGGTTTCCGACGCGACAGCGGCGACTTGAGGAGAAGCTCCCGAATCATCGTGATTGCCACCGAGGCGATCGTCACCGCTGTTGCTGGTCGGTCGATTCGGATCTACGGATGCGTGACGTCCACCTTCGGCGGCCACACGAAGTCTTTCAGCCTCGAGGAATCTGGCACGGAAAGAACGTGATAGGGTAGAAGAATCTCCAGTTTCCAACGGAGTCGACGCTGCACTCGGTGGGGCATCGGTGACTTGAGAATTGCCTCGGGATCCCGAAGGACCCGAATCATCGTGATTGGCACCGAGGCGATCGTTTCCGCCGTTGCTGCCGGGTCGATTCGACTGATCTGCGGACGTTTGGGATCCTCCGGCGTCAGACAAGCGAAGCCTTCGAGCCTCGAGTATTCTGGCGCCGAAACCACGCAGCTGGAAAGAAGTTTCTCCGGTTTCCAACGGAGTCGAGGCCGCTCCGGACAGGGCATCGGTGAGTTGAGAAGTGCCTCGGGATCCCGAAGCTCCCGAATCGTTGCTGCTGTTGCTGCCGGTTCGATTCGGCTGATCTGCGGACGTGTGAGATCCTGCGGCGCCGGACAAGCGAAGCCTTCGAGCCTCGAGTATTCTGCCGACGAAGGAGCGTGGCTGGGGCGAAGCTTCGCCGGTTTCCAACGGAGTCGAGGCTGCGCTCGACGCGCCGTCGGCGACTTGAGGAGAAGCTCCCGAATCGTCGTGATTGCCACCGAGACAATCGTCACCGCTGTTGCTGGTCGGTCGATTCGAATCTACGGATGCGTGACGTCCACCTTCTTCGGCCATACGAAGTCTTTCAGCCTCGAGGAATCTGGCACGGAAAGAGCGTGACTGGCTAAAAGAATCTCCAGTTTCCAACGCAGTCGACGCCGCACTCGACGGGGCATCGGTGGCTTGAGAAGAATCTTGCGTCGATCGAACTACTTCGCTCGACGATTTTAATGCCGAGGTGGAAGCTGCGTTGGAAAGTCCACTATCGACGGCTGTTTTCGACTGAGGCGTCGTCTGCGCTGTTCTGTCCTCGGACGTTGCCGCAGCCTTTCTACGGCTCTCCTCCTCTCGCTTGCGAGCCTGATTCTCGCGGAGGCTCGAAAAGGGGAACAGCGGTGGTTGCTCGTAACGCGTTGAATTCGACGATACCGGAGACAACTGATTTCTGTCTATAGCCGTGTCAGTCTCGGCGCCAACGTGCTCCCGGCTCTCGGCCTCTCGTCCGACACGCCTCGAATCCGTTGAATTTTCGTTATTCGTCAGATCAACGATGGGCGGGGTCGGCAAAGGAATCCAACGGCTGGTCCAGCGACGAGAGTTCGTGTTCGCGCTCGTGCCAGCCTCTTCGTTCTCGCCCTCGTGATTCGAGTCCGAGTGGCTGTTCTCCTCGAGCAGCCAGTATCCGCTCTCCGATTGTTCGCCACCGTTCTCCTCCTCCGTGTTGTTGTTGTTGGTGCTGGTATTGTTGTTGTTGTTGTTATTGTTGTTCTCGTTATTATCGAGAATAGTTTCCAGTCTGCGCGAGAGCGATTGAATTCCTCGGCGTACCTGGGCGCTCGGCTCGTCCTCGACGTCAATTTCGTCCTCGTCGTCCTCCACCTGGACGTCCTCGCTGATAGCGTTTACCAAGTTGCAAATATTCGCGCGTGTCTCCTCGGTAGTTTCGTCGTCCTCGTCCTCCTCGGGCTCTTCGACCTCGTCGGCATTTTCTTCCTCCTCATCGACGGCGGGCGTCGCGGTCTCGACGTTCTGAGTCGACGTGCCCGCCTCGTGAGAGTAAGCCATCGACGCGGCGTTGTACAATTGCCTCTTGGCGGAATTCAATATTCGACGGAGCCGCAGAGATTCGAGACTGTGCCTCAATAAAGCCGGCACCTCGCAGGTCCTTCTGGCACTGCTCGTGCCCCGTGTTTCGTTGTGAGACGTTCTGTCCGGCAAACGAGGCTGTCTGATTCGCAGTTGACTCGCCGCCGACGCGCTCGAGGACGATCGACGCTGTCCCAGAATCGAATGCCCGCCGCCAGTTCGCGAATTCGACGGGTGATAACGATTCAGGGCCCTGATTATTCGACGAAGATTGTTGCGCTGTCCTGCGACGCGCGGCTGACTCGGATGAAATGCCGAACGAGAGGATACCGTGAAACCCGATGTCGTAGGCAATCGCTGGGACGTCTGAGGCTGCGGCTGCGGCTGCTGCGGAGGCTGCGCTGCATCGCCCTCGTCGCTCGACGATGAAATGCCTGTTGTGGATTCAGAGAAAATAATAATAATAAGAGATATATTTTTGAGTACGATTAGCCAGTCGACTGGAGGAGAAACTCCCATGATCTCATGTTCTTCTATTTTTTTTTTTTTTCTATTTTGTAATTAAGAATATCATTACCAGAAACGCGAGGGGGCACGAGGTTCTCAGCTAAACGTGGTAGTCACTGGGTAAGAAAAAAAGGTGACACAACGCAAATGTGCTAGACGGAGATGGACGCTTCATTTTTTTAACGGCAGTTGAAAAATCTTTCTCAAATTTGGACACAATCTTTAGTAAATTATGCTCTTCAGTCGGTTAGTTTTTTTTATTACAATTGACCAGAAGTCGGCGGGGAAAAATCCTGCGTTGTATCGTTTTTGAAATTAAATCAAATCCGTCCCATTAAAATGCATAACTTTCAAATCACGTTGCAAAAAAACTAGACCGTTAAAAAATCTAAAAAAAATGCCAACAAATAAAGCGTGTTTTGTTCTTTCCATCACATAAGTTTGATTAAGATCGAACAGAAACGACTTTTGGTAAGGATATCCTTAATCGCTTATCTCCACCAATAGGGAGGTTCAGAACAGAGTTTCCACCGATCAACGGGCCGTGGGCAGAAACGGTTTTTGGGGACATGGTGGGCTGCCGTGGAAAGGATAAGATCGTACCTTCTATACGAGTCATCCGATCGAGCCACGGAAGTTCGGCCGGAACGTCTCGATCTCTTCTCCGTCGCGACGGCTCGTTCTCCGCTGTGTTCTCGATGCCGTTGTTCTGCTCCGAGCGTCTCCTGTTCGGCCTGACGATGTTGTTGCCGCTCGCCGAGCCACTAGCGGTACTCGCGGTACTCGCCGGAGTTTCTCGAGGAGTTTCGACGCGGGAGAAAGGATTGCGTTGTTGCTCGGTGCAAAACACTTCGTAATCCCTTCGTACCGCGCTCGTCCACGTTAAAAACTCATCACCGAGATTGTCGATTCTCGCGTTGGTGTTACGAAATTTAAGTTCCAAATCGGTAAGCGCTTCCATGTCCTCCTCCAGAGCCGCCCGAAGTCGTTGTCTAGTGTTCGCGTCCTCCATCGAGGGAGTCCCGAGAGCCGTCCAGTGAGCTTGCAATCGCTGCTTCAATTTGTCCACACCGGCTTCGTAAAATCTTCGGTAAGCCTCGGTGGCCTCGCGAAATTGCTCGAGGGCTCTCTCCATTTCGACGCGTTCGTCGTCTCTCAGCTGCGACGTGGAGGCAGTAGCAGAGGTAGATGGGATTGCAGATGCGGATGGAAAAGACGAAGAGCTGGAAGCAGAGGCAGTAGGTTGCGGAATCGGGCGCGGCGGCGGCAAAGGCGGCGGTGCGGGTGACTCGTCGCTCTCGTCGCTCTCGTCTCTCTCGGCTGGCCAAACTGTCGTCGCCAGGTCCGGTCTTATCGGATTGGCAGTCGGTCTTCGAGGACGCTGATCGGGCAACGAATTCGACGATGATGCCGATGCGGGCGCAGCGAAAACCGTAGAGAAAGAATTTATTGACGGCAGAGAAGACGAGGATAACGACGCTGTCTGAGATTGCGACACCGCTGGGACTGCGCGGGACCGCGAAGAGGACGGCTCATCGTCGGTCTCGTCGTCGACTTCCATGGGCGAAGTCGGCTCGCTTATTCTACCGTCGTCGAGCCCACTCAAGCCTTCGGGCTCCGTATCGTACGAAGCTGCGTGGGTGTTGCGTCGAACCTCGATCGTTACGCTTCCGGTTTGAGGACTCGGCGATTGAACTGTACGGGAGGTGGGACCGGATCCTAGACTCCTGTAACATAAATTAAAAAATGATGACGTTGAAACGATGAGGCTCACAAATGTTAAAGTCTTCCTTGCGGTTCAGTCAAGTCAATCGAATACTACGATTTACAAAATTGGTTGAACACATTGTAAAGGGATAATTAGAACTGAGGTGGATCTAAATGAAGAGTTCCTACTTTATGTAGAAAACATGTACAACAATGAATTTGCAAAAAAATTACGCATTTTACGCTAATAAATCCACGAGCGTATCTGTACGCAGTCTTTATGAAGTCAAATTTGTAATTTTCGTTCGATTTTGACGAGTGAAAGCTCATTTTGTTTCTCGATGGTCTACGAATTCTCCGGTAAACATTAATGATGATATTTGTCATTTACTTTTTCGGTTTCGGCACAACAATCCTCAAGCGATACACCATTGCCAATTCGGAACTATCGTTTACCTGAAGGTCGAACCTTGACGGGACTCATCCTCGCTCGTGTCGTTGGTCCTGTTGCGACGATTGTCACGGTGTCTCCGAATATCATTGATCACCCAGCTATATCCTTCGGACAAGCTCATCCCGGCTCGATAGCTTGCCAGAACGTTGTGAAAATTGGTGTCGGTGTCGTCCTCGCTCGTATCATTCGCTAAACGACGCCGATTATCGTTTCTTCTCTCCTCGGCGTTCGAACCCGACATGTCGTTCAAAGCCATAGCTCTGGCACGATAGTTGTTCCAAGCGTTGTGAAAATATCCGCCACCGGTTTCGGGGTCCGTCGGTCGCCACAGATGCTGAGGCGGATGGCTGTAATGGTAACGACGCCTTATGATGCGCGTAAATTTCGCCCCGTCGGGTTATCTCGATGGAATAATTTCTCACCGAAGTTGCGTCGAGTATGCTTCTCGCGGTGCTCGATCCCACTGAGATTGCGAGTGCTTCGGTATATTTCCGATACCTGTTATTAGCTTCTTGCCCGATTTATCGAATGCTACGTACCTAAAAGTTAAAGTTCGGATTAGTTGCATTTTTATTTTATTTTTTAAATTGAATCACAGTCACCGGATAAACTTGAACAACGTACCGAACTTTTTCCTTCTCGTTTCCCGTCGTCGTTACGGCGAAGGGTTCGGGCTCGCTCCAATCCCAAAAGTGTATCTCGTTGTATGTAGCGATGACTAGTAACCGTTCCGAGGGATGAAACGCGAGGGACGCTATAACAGTTTCGCTCTCCGTGTTCCAGACTTCGCTGCCGCCCTGTGTTCAGCATGTTCATGAATGTTCAGCATTCATTACAGTTTTTAAATCGATCATTGAACAGTAATTCATTATGGTTCATTTTACGATCAAATGAGAGACGTACCATTTATCTTACATTGCAATGTGATAAATTGTTCTACTCGAGTTATATGTATTATTAGTATCGCTGACGTAAATACGCAGACGATAATCGCGTCCGATTTTTTTCCATCGCGAGTTGCGTCTTACATTCTACATGCAGAATAGAATAGAACAAGGTAGCCACTGGGAACTCACACTGAGATCCCAAACGCGAACTTGCCCTCCCAGGCATCCGGAAGCCAGTATATCGTTGGACCATGGATGGAAGGCGATGCACCAGGGAGTACGCGGATGTCCGGACAGAGTTCTGATGTTCTTTCCGGTGGTCAGATCGGTCACGTAGATGTAATGATTCCCGTGCGTCGACGCGACTTTGGTTCTAGGACAAGCAAAGCGAACAGAGAAATAGGGTAATCCATCCGCATTTCGGTTCTGCGCTTGGTTTATCGAAGAGCATTGAGTACATACCCGTCCGGACTGAAGACCATCAGGAAAGTTGCTCTCGGCACACCGGGCAAGCTGCATTTCTGTAAACAACAACAAAACCGTCCTTCAACATAAAAATTTAGAAATTTTGCTCGAACAGCTCTTACGACAAGAATTCTAGGCCCGCATTAGACAACTGCGAAATAATGAAAAAAAAATATCTTGACATTAAAGAAACCTACCAGTTCCTTGTGATCCTTGAGTACAAGATGAGTTTCGGCGACGGGCTCGAGATCTCTGGTACTGGCTTTGTTTGTCGTGCCGATACCAAAGTCTCTGTACATCAAGTTACGCAAAATGTTGTTGGAGCGTCCGCCGTGCACGCTGTCCCTAACTTTCTTCTTGGCCCTCGTCGAATCCCCTCCTTTGTCTCGTCCATTTTCCTGAACAGAGGACAATCATTGCAAATCCTAAAGATATTCCTCTGTAAAACAGTCGAGAGGGGGGAAGAGGCTAGGGGGAAGGATGTGACAAAAAAAATTGACGATATCTCTTGTGCGTAAAATCGCGCAATGACAAGGGAGGCGACATTGTTGTGTGACACACCACGTCGGCCGATAAATCAGTTCCGGTGACGACGATACTGCCAGACTCCTAAGATGTGCGGCTTTGTCCCGAACAGTTTAATCGCGGTCTCCCGTTTTATTTATTTCTCTTTCTTCGTATCGTAAAAATAAGTCTCGTCGCGTTGATAGTCGATGTCGATCGCGACGTTTCGGAGAGCGAGAAACGCGAGAAATTATCGATGCCCCGAAGGGGTGGGACGTTGTATTTCTTCGCCACACGTCGTAAGTAACTCGAGTCTAACGATAATGCATCGAGTGCAGCGGCGCAGGGATGAAAGGATCGAGAGGCGAGAGGACGGGAAAGCCGAGAAAAACGATCGATCGCCGAAAATCCAAATGGAGAAGTTGTGTACACAGTAGAAAAAAAAAAAAAATGAAAAGACCGAGAGACACACAGAAATTTTCGCGTATCATCATTGGGACAAAACTTACCTCCATCGCGAGCGAATAGAAAATATCGTGAATGCTGCTTTACGCATCGAGGTGACCGCTGTTTGTTGTGTACGCGGAGACATTCATCCTCCTCGTTCACGGTCGAGGATGATTTGTTGTACGGTGTTGAGAACGTATCGTCGATCGGAACACCGGAGGACACACTCCTCTCGGCAACGAACAGTCGAAATACTGTGTTCTCTATTCCCCCCCTGTTTCGCCGCCTGTACTATCGGGCGCACTGCTGTTGCTCCGTCGCCCACACACACACACACTCTCCTGCTGATTTAGCCCCGACACTGCTCTCTTCAATAAGTCGTTTCGATAGAGTAGTGCTGCTGCTCGGTGCTGCTGCCGCTGCTGCTGCGGTAATTCGCTCGTCGCCGCTCGCCGAAAAATCTCTCTCTCTCTCTCCGTCCTAATCGGCTCGACGGAGAGTAAAACCCGGCGAGCGATGGCGCTGCTTGTACCGCAAGAACGGCGCATCACCGCACAGCGTTCAACACAAGTGTCGTTCGAGAGAGAGACTCAGACGGTCTGTAACCGTCATCGAGGGACGACTCTCATTCTCATAAAAAAAAAATCCTTCGACAGCTGTTCCCGTGCTGCAAGGCCAAGACCCAAGTTTTACCTGTAGCGAGGAACGAATTCAGAATTTTTCCTTTTCACGCACGGATCAGCATAATCGAGGATAAGAATCTGCAAGGTCCGCCGGTCGAGAAACCGACGAAGGAGCATGCGAAGGAGGATAAGTACGCGATAAAGGGGGAGAGGGGCTCGAAGTGTAGCCAGCGGCCCGGGAAAATAAAGCTGGTCGCTGGCACACCGGCGACATGACCCTTTGCGCTCTCTTCACTCGCCCAGATGAGAAGAGGAAAGTTAGCCCACGCAGCCTAACTGCAAGTACCTCCGGTACGAGAGGGTCGTAGCTCTTTGTACGGGAAAGAGAAAGAGAGTAGTGGGGTTTGTCGAAAAGCATGCAACAGCGAAGCGCACTGGAATCAAGGCTCCATTGTTTTCTACCCCTGGGAGCCGCGGGTATTTTACCCGGAGCTCGCACGCTTTGTTCTTTCTCTCCTCTCTCGAGAGCGCCGACGAACCGGCGTCTTTTAATAATTTTTTTTCCCCCCGTTGATCAAAGAAGACTCCGGTCGAGGAGGCGAGCCCTGCCTTCCGGACACGGCGATAATGAAATTTCGATCTCCGAAATTTCGATGGGACCCGCTCATTGGCCGCCACTGTCGGGCGGACATAAATTCGCTTTACCACGTTCGCGCGACTCTACGCGTAGAATCTTGGCGATTCGATTTCGATAGTCTGAAAAAAAAGTTTCGCTCCACCGCTTATCGAGCGAAAAATAAGCAGCTGTCGCAGTGCGTTTTCGGATATCGCACACAGCCCCGCGGAGAGGTGAAAAAATAACGAGGCGACAATTCTGCGGCTGCGCGGAGCCCGGGGCTCTCTCGTGTGCAGGTCCTTGTTCGTTCACGACCTCGCGTTATCGTCGTTTAGTTGCGTCCACTACGTTTCCTGGTGAATAAACGAAAACAAAGGGAAAAAATAAAATCAAACAACCGTACACCGCTTCTCTAATCGTGTTTGCAGGGCTCCAACGACACAGTTTAAATTTCGTAAAGCTGTTTTCGCAATCAAGCGAATTTTTAACTTTCGCAGATTGCTTTTATTTCTCGCATCTCGCCTCGTAATGCTAGCAGTTTACTAGATTTACTGAATCGGTCTCTCATTGGTCGAGGGTTGTTGCACCTGATTCTCTCCGCCGGTAGCGTCGGCGTTCTCCCCTCGTCTTCTCGCGTCTAGTCTTTTTTGTCTACGCACTGGTTGCAGCTGTCTGGTCATTCTTAACCAGCTGAGAAACCTGTGCCTTCTAACCTCCTCGCCCGTGATCTTGTTCAGGAGCAACGGTCCGCTCAGCGTCATTATTATCGCGCCCAACGGCGCCATGAAAATAATAGCCACCACTGATATTCTGACGAGGTCGCGGGCCAGCTCGATCCTCGCAGGATCGTTCTCCAACCTCGCCTGCTCGTAGGCCATTGGCGCAAAAGCCGCCTGCACGGTAGGTCGTTAAATAATTCAGAGCTGTTCTTTCGTACCTCTGTACGAGGACGGGGGAGAAAAACTGAAAGAATATATATGAGATGGCTCAGCTGATAAATTACCTGCAGCGTTCCTTTCGGCAGCCAAGCGAGCGCCACGAAGATCTTCTCTCTGAGGTTAAATGGCGTTCCGTAACACGACATTATGGCGGACAGTGAGCGTCCCTGGATAATTAGAGACATCTGAGCTACAAAGCGAAATAATGTTTAAAAAATCAAAATTAGGCAATACTTACCAAAAGTCCAATAAGAATGCACGATGCGTAAAGCCCGAATCTCCCAGCCGTCCAATTGGCGAAATCTATATCGGCGCCAATCACTCCGACGAGAATCGGTTGCATAAAGTGCCAGATAAAGAAAACCGCTTTCCGCAGCGGCGTCACCTGGCGACGAAGTAATAAGGATTGTAAAAAAACGAAGAAAACCTCAATGAATTTATTGATCCAAACTCACATCGAATTTAGCGGCCGTGAGTCTCCAACCCGTAGTGGCGATAAAGGCCATTATCACCGTAGCCAGGTATCCGCCCCCGGTGATTGCGATCGTCGATGCAGCGGTCGTGCACATCAACGAACCGATAATCAAACCCCCGAGCCGATACCAGGAGACGTATTTCTGTCGTATTTAATTACAAAACTCTACAGCATACGTTTATAGCAATAATTTAAGAAGGTGAGCTTTACCGCCGTTCGATGAGGAATGAATATAAAGATAGTTCCGAGAATAAATCCGACAATGAAACCGAGTAGAAGGTCGCGTAGCCCTCCGGGAATGTAGGTCCACCATTCGCTCCCCACCGTAGCTGCTCTCATTAAAAAACAAAAAAAAAAACAAATATATGCACCGAGAAAGATTCCCTCGACAACGGCAATGATAACAATGACAATGATAACAATGACACTGATAACAATGACAATGATAACAATGACACTGATAACAATGACAATGATAACAATGACACTGATAACAATGACACTGATAACAATGACAATGATAACAATGACAATGATAACAATGGCAATGATAAAAATGACGATTATAACAATGACGATGATAACAATGACAGTGATAACAATGACGATGATAACAATGACAATGATAACAATGACAGTGATAACAATGACAGTGATAACAATGACAGCGATAACAATGACGATGATAACAATGACGATGATAACAATGACAATGATAACAATGACGATGATAACAATGACGATGATAACAATGACGATGATAACAATGACAATGATAACAATGACAATGATAACAATGACAATGATAACAATGACAATGATAACAATTATGACAACGATAATAAATCAAGATTTACCAACGCTGAACACTATGGAGAAGCAGACCGAGTACAGCGATACGATGTGAACATCGTCAATAGCTGCTGCAGTGCATAGTAAAGTGGCCATCCCCTTGTCCTCTCCGTATCCTCTATCGGCCAAGGCCAGTATGCAATTGACCGTAACGACCGGTGACATGCCAGCAATAATGCTTCTGTAACACAGAGAAGCTGCTACTGGCTCGTTCGCAACATCCCCCCATCCGGAGAAAACAACCCCTAAACAAAACATAAATCTTTACCTCTTTTGCAACTTTTAATCCGTCGTATTATATTTCAGGATAATAAAGTACGGAGCTCGAGATGCTGAGGAAAATCTTACCCACTGAGAAAGGCCCAGTCCCAAGGATAATGGAGGATATATCGAGAGCAGACGGCGACAACGATCGTCTCCACGGTGGACGGAATAAGGGCGAGGGCGAGCAAGAATACCGGATGATTTCTGAGCGGGGTTGTCGTCAATTGCAGGCCGGCCCGGAGCGTCACGAACGTAAGACAGAACGTGCGTATCTTCGCTGTGGGTACGAGGCCAATTTTCTCCTGTATGTCGTACAGCCCGGTATTACGAAAGATAATACCAGCGAGCAGCATACCGAACACCGGTGGCAGATTGAGATAGGGTACGTGGGCGAGACTCCAGCCCAGGGCGTAAGATGCGATAACGAGAAAGAAGAGACCGTACACCGGTCCACCGGGCAGTATTGCGTCACCGATGAGAAAGTACATGGTCGCCCAAGTCATCGCGGTAATGAAGATAATAGTCGCGAGCCAAAATAGGCTCGACCACGTGATCCGCTCGCCGAGACAGCTCGAGACTGGTTCGGTCACCGATATATATCGTAAGCTAGCGTTGCAACAGGTCGCTCTGCCGCAACAACTCGCGTCTTCCTCCTCCGCCGCCTCCTCGACGTCGTACGATTCCTCTTCATCTGCCTCGGGCCTCCCGTCCTCAGCCTCGCGCGATCTGATTGACGACGTTATTTTTTCGTTTGATCCACAGCAATTTGAGCAAGGGTATTTTTTTTTTTTGTTTTTTTTTAATAACCGTAGATTAACCGAAAAAATCACCGTAGTTACAGGTCACTTTTTACTGCGTAGTGATATCCGCAAAAATAACTGTATTTCTAGTTCTGGTTATACGCGGTTATTGCTGCGGTTATTTTTTCGGTTACCCAAACCAAAAAAATGACCATTCGCAAGCACAAGCAGTGTCCCAACCCAGGTAGCGCAAAAAAACGAGTTATGTAAAAGTGATCTCAATAAGTTCCATATGTCCTTCTCGATGGTATCCGAAAGTTAACTTTTGGACGTAGAAGAAGCTTATACTTGCCATACGAACGGACATATGTAACCTGTTTAGATCACTTTTTTATACCAGATGCCTTTTCCCTACCTGGGAAGTAGCAATTTTTCATATGTTACGAAAAAGTTGAGCCGTGGGTTGGCCGTTGGTTATCTATAAGTTCATGTCCAAAAGTTGACTTTGTGGCATGGTATAGTGTGCGGATAACATTTTGGCGGTCATAAGTCAACCACCAAACAACTTCGTCCTAACATATGAAAAATTGCTACTTGGTGTAAGCTCTCGCACGCGCCTGTGCCAAAATTGAAATATGGATATTTTTGCGGTAATAAAAAGTGATCTGAAATTACCGGTAATTATTTGGTTATTTTTACGGTTGCTGAAGCTGCTAGGGACGCTTAGCTCTCATCACCACTCACTCGTCCCCGTGATGAAAAAAAAACACTCGTGTTGTTAATTTTTATGTTAATGACAGTGCATAAAATCACGTTGTTACAGAGGCAATACTGATGATTTTTTTATTTGTTTGTTAATAGAGTTTGGCTCACTGTGCGGTTCGCTGAGCCCTCCGGTTGACGGACCGCGGTCCTGCATCGCTGGAACGATTCCCCATATCCTCGCTCTCAGTTTGAAGAAAAATCGGTTGTGTGCGTGTCACAGCAGCATCTCCACGGTATCGAGGATTTATGACATCGATTAACTGCCAACTTCGCTGCGGCAAGTGTACGATAATGGCCCAGACGCAGGAGAGCTTTCCCGGTTCGCCGCGATTCGTTACATTCTTCGTAAGGTAACGGCCCCAATGCTCGGACAGTTAAGGCATCCCCAGATTCCGGCAGTTATTAATTGGTAAGAACAATTTTTTTTCTAAAGATAACTGAAACCAATGTCAAGCTGATCGTTTCCAGATTGCAAAACACATCGATTACTTATAAAAAGATAAATATTTTCTTAATTGCGGAAATAACAAAATGATAAGAGAGTCCGAATGCACCAGTCAATCGCAAACTATCCGATTATTGGGTCGCGCATGTACCAATTCTCGGACACTAAATCGTCCGTCTTTTAACAAAATGCAACAACAGAAAATAATTTTAGGCTCCAACCTTCTATAACTTTTTTTCTCTGCATCAAATAATGTTTGCAGATATGATAAGAAGTATCGAACTGCATTTCTAGTACTGAAATTCGGTTTTAATCAAATCTCTCTCACATCGCAATTTCGTTTCTTATGCACTAGTGTGAGTTTTGTGCAATTTATAGGTGACGGACCTCTCTCATATTGTTCACTGGGCGATTATTTATTTATCAACAAGAGCCCAGCCCCTTATTGATAAATAAATAAATAGCTAAATAAATAAATAAATACCTAAATAAATAAAAATTTTCATAGGAGTGTCCGACGACTGGGCCGTGTCAAAGCATTGGAACCGTTGGCCCAGCATCGCAGTCCGAAAGGGTACGAAAAACGACAAGCCTATCGTTTCGATCGAGCGATCGGTATCGCTCGTGGTCCGTGTCGCACACGCCAAACTCACGCGTTCCCGTCGATTTGCTCCGCGCTCTGTACGCCTGTGTTTGACGCGAATAGCGGCAAACAGTGTTTCCATGCGAAATGCACGAAGGGCGACGAATATCGATTGTCCCGAGCGCGCGCGCGAGTCCCTCTAATCGCCCAGCTCGGGATATTTCCGCGTTCCGTTTTAGCGAAGTTCAACGTTGAACTTCTCCCTTTTTTTTTCTCCCATACACACACGTCTCTCTCGCTGTTTCTCCAGCGATATCTCCGCCGAGTCTCCGCCGTCGTGGCCCTCGGCTTCTCCCTAGAAAAAAAAAAAAAAAAAAAAAAAAAACCCCCCGCCCCCCCCCCAAGCGACCCAAAACAACACCAAAAAAAAAAAAAAAAAAAAAAAAAAAAAAAAAAAAAAAAAAAATCTCTCTCGGTCGCCCGCATCCCTTCGTGCATCCTCACCGAGTGAGGGAGAGTTCTCTCTTCGGACGCGAAGCTCCGCCGCGCTGGGAGCTTGGCGCACATTCGCCACCACCACCGCTGCCGGAACTCTCGCCTTCTCCCTCTCGCTGCTGTAAACGCTCTTCGAGTCTCCAACGCTCAGTCTTCGAGCGTTGCTCCTCGCGGTAGCGTGTCTTTGATTTAAACAAAAAAATTAAAAGCCCTTAAAAAAAACAAACAAAAAAAAATTCCACAAATATATCTTCAGATTTTTCTCGATAGTAAAAATATTCGCGGTTTGCAAGAGAGCGATAAATTGCCGTTTGGATGCCGCGAGCGTTATGTCGCGACAGTCGGGCCCCGGACGATGCACCGGTACGTTGATATCGTTTTGCCGTTAGGGGATTCGTTGTGGCGTTGCCGGGAGCGTCGAGAGTGGCCGGTGATGCCGATGATGGAATAATAGGACTATGCTAGTGGCGGGGACCGAAGGAGCACCGGCAGGACGCACCGGCGGGTTTGCGGATCGTGTACGGCTGCAAAGGTATGGGAACGATGATGCATCCACCCCCTGCCCTCCATTGTCGTAATGACAAAGCTCATCGATTAATCGTGCAGTAAAGGTAATTGTGGGGTCGGTCAGACTGGCGTAGAGAAAATTTTGCCGCATAGATGTAGATAGCACGACTATAGACGGAGAGCACACAGTGCGGAGGGACGCTCGGAATAATTAACGCAGCGATCGATCGTTCAGATTGACAATGGTTTTATTTTGATCTAAAAAAATGGATTTTTATAATTATTTTTTATAATAAATAGTATGTATTATATACTGTGTAATTAATTTATTTACTAATTTAATTTTTATGAATTTAATTTAATGAATTGTCGCTGGTTGGATGGTCCGGCAATGTTTACAAATAAAACCGCCGTAGGGACTGTAATTGTGGCCCGAGGGCTGTTTGAGGCGCAGAGCAGACTGTCCGAGTTAATTATTAATCCGGCGCTAGCTCGTTCAATTTGACGATGGTATTTCATTTCTTTCTATCTAAAGAGAATTTAAAAATCGTCAGGAGTATTGTATATTTGTTTAGTAGTAGTAAAAGAGATTTATTGCCAATGTTAATATTTACAGTTGTCTTCTTGTACTACATTTTTTTTACCTAATGCTAATTTTACACCTTGGCAATCAGCCCAATATTTATTTGTTTATTGAAACATCGCGGGTTTGCACGCAATTAAAAGACCATGGTAAAATGATAATCCAAACCAACATGCAATCAAATCGCCAAGACGCAAGACGTCTTATATAAAAGAGAACTTAAATTACACAGGATAAAGCCTCTACTAAATACGGTCCTACCCGCTAAAACACATTAAATGACCGGTAAACAATTAAGTCGCTCTTCGTATCGACGATCCGGCAATGTTTACAAATAAAACGCACCCCCGAGATTTTAATCGTAGCCGGAGGTTGGTTCGGAGCGACGCGAATTTCTGATAGAAAACGCCGTGCAATTTTATCGGGAATCGTACGAAAAAAAACCGTCGGTTATTCGCAATCGGAAGCGCTTGGCGTCGAGAGGGAGGTTTTATAAAATTTCTGTAGTACGATAAGAACGCGCGGAGTGAGTGATAAAGAGGAATGGGGAGGGCTCGGTAGAACGCGAAGGAAAAGTAAATAGGGTCTGGGAAGAGGGTCTCGACGGCGAGAGAGGGTGAAAGTCTGGGGGGTGGGAAAGAGAGTTTGGCGGTTTACCAGCAGGAATAATATCGCTGGACCCCGGGACGTTGTGCAGCCGAACGATTTATGTATATATAGTTGGATAATATAGTGCGGAACTCTATAGGTGCGCATGGAAAAAAAAAGAAAGAAGTATCGAAGTGCATTGGGTGCGCGTATGCCGGAGCGGTTACACCAGCATCTCCATTAATTGTGTATGGCTATAGTACAGTTCGATGTAGTACTACCCTACCGATATCTATTTTCGTTTTGCGAAGCGGCGCATTCGGTCGGTATACGTCGAGTGGATTTAAGGTTATTGAACTTGCTCATTGATCGTCCGCTACTCCCGGTGCTGTTACTACTTCCACTGGCTGGCATTGGGCTAACCCGCTGCCCGCCGTACATTCCGCCGACATTGACTCATCTCGCGGGCATGCGATTTTTTTTTATCCGTCGCGAGCGATATCTCATTCGATCGGGCCGAGGATCTCTCGAGCGTTTTATTAATCTTCAATTTTTTTTTTTTTTTTTAGAACTTTCTGAGTCCAGGACGGGGTGTTTACCGTTTAGCGCGAGAGATCGTGGAACTCTATTGGCGCGATACTAACGATGCTGTGTACCGGTTAGATGATTCACGAAGAGGACTGGAACGGGGAAAGACAGTCTTTCGATTACTCAATTCAGCAAACGGCGGAATTCTACTACTAGGGGAGAGCGGTGCAAAATGTCACACCGGGGCGAAACCGGATAACGAGACAAAACGCAATTCTCCAATAACTTTTGGACGGCATCGACGGTGGTGCGTGGGCTAAAGCGGGTTTGAAAATCCAAATGTATCGTTGGGACAAAATGGGGTATTCAAAAATTATTGGAAAATTGAGTTTTGTCCTCACTGTCCCGTTTTGCCCCGCTGTGCCATTTTGCCCCGGTCTCCCCTACTGTCTAAATTTTACTACAATTGCTGGCTAAAATCTACTGTGGGATTGAGGGAATATTGCTGAGTGAAGTTTTCGCCCGATCTATGCATCGTTGATTTATGTGCCAATCAAGGCGGACCATATTCCCCGCTTTCACGGTACAGAAGATTCATAGAGCTGGCGATGATATACTAAAATATTCTTTCAATTACTGAATTCACTGAAAATCGACTGTGGGATGTGGAAATATTGCTGAGTGAAGATTTCGTTGTCATTCGTATATGAAATTGATAGGGCAATATAAAATAGATTATGCACCACTATATAGTCGTACAATTAAAAAAAATATATATATTGTTACGTTTTCGTGGAATGAATAACGCGCGTATTTGGTTTTGGGGCGGATATTATTTAAGTCCAATCGCCGGTAAATATCTCGAGCACGAACTGTCAAACGTCTGTTGTCTCTGAAAGTCCGATCAAGACTGTTGTCATCTGGTCAATTTATAATCTGTCCGTTTGTCATTTGTCATACTGAGCTATTCCAGACATCGATGTAATATATTGTGCCTCGGTCCATCATCATCGTATATTCGTTATAATATATAGTTAGAAAAAAGTGACCCATTTTTGAGATTCAAAGACATAAGTGGTTACCATTTACCGCAAACGTTGTGGAGCCCACTAGGCGCGCTATACCGATGAAATTGTTATATGAAAATGGAGTTAGGGTAAAAGTGGTGAATTTGACCTGGTCCATGCGTCATCGACTTACGTGCCGATGGAGGTGAGCCATATTCCCCGCTTTCACCGTATATACGATTCACAGAGACGACTATAGCATATAAAAATAGTCTTTTAATGACTCAATTCGGCGAAACGCTGATAATCGACTGTGGAATTGGGGAATATTGCTGAATGAAGTTTTCAGTGGCATCGAAGACTAAAATAGATGGAGTAATATAAAATAGATTGCAAACCACTACGGTGGTGCAATAAAAAAATATTATATATTAAAAAGAGATCCATTTTGAGACTCGACGATATGCGTCATCGATTTACGTGACAATCAACGAGTGCCAGATTCCCCACTCTCACCGTACAGATGATTCATAGAGATCACTATAATAATATATACAAAAAATTCACTGAAAATCGACTGTGTGATTGAGAAAATGTTGCTGATTGAAGTTTTCATTATAATCAGTATATAAAACAGATAGATGAATATAAAATAGATTATGCACCACTATAATGGTGCAATTAGAAAAACATATGTTTAAAAAAAATTAGATCCATTTTGAGCCTCGGAGACATGTGTCATCGATTTACGTGTCTATCAACGAGTGCCAGATTCCCCGCTCTCACCGTATAGATAATTCACAAAGGCGACTGTACCATACAAACATAGTCTTTCAATTATTCACCTCAGTGAATCGCTGAAAATCGACTGTGAATATTGCTGATTGAAGTTTTCATTCCAATCACTACATAAAACAGATCGAGTGATATAAAGTAGATTATGCACCACTATTATCCTGCAATTAAAAAAAAGCGTATATACACATACATATACAAAAAAAAAAGAAGAAAAGAAGAAAATTCTGAATGAGTTTAGAGTAAACACTCATCGGGAGTCGGTATAGAAGCGGCAATAAAAAAAGCGTTCCGGCACGGCGCTTTTTCGCCCTCACTATTGTCTACTATCCGCTGATAAGAACCGGGTAAAAATTGGATTGGCATAGCTCCGGAGGGGTCGAGAGAAATCGTTCCCCGTTGCAGCGAGCGAGCGAGCAGTGTGTGACGGGTACTCGATATTCGAGTAGTCTCGTCGATAGTCGATAGTCGAGGGCCTCCTGAGCATCAGCAGCAGCAGCAGTAGCAGCAGCAGGAGGAGAGAAACAGCCTGCGAAGATAATGCCAGCGGCGAGGGTAGCGAGGAGGAGGAGGAGGGCCAGCGACGCAACCCCTTTCGCTCCCGCGAATGAAGAGAACGCACTGTCTCGGAGGCGCGGAAGCGCGTTCGACGACCGGGTTATAGGACGTACGGCGATGCAGCTGGTGCATCTTTCACAGCCAACTACCGACCAAACGTACCTACGAAACTTGGCTCTTACGTACGATCTTCGCACATAGCTGTCGGAGTCTCCTCTCTCGCGTCGGATAAACTTTCCGCTTTTCGCAACGACGTCTCCTCGTTTGCGCCGAAGTGTCGGCTGTCGACTCGCCCTGTTGTTCACACGAAAATCCGCCAGGAACGACGATAACGAGGATCGCGAGCTGATGGAAGAAATGCCGAATTTATCGAAAAGAAGAACGAAGAAACAAACGATTTATTTAATAAACTTCCGTGTATCATTTATTAAATAATTTATTAAATCCTC
>JAPYZD010000133.1:0-60578 GCA_030522725.1 Ichneumoninae sp. B BG-2022a | reverse complement strand
GTTGTTCTCTAGTAATGTCGTTACGTTGTTCTCTAGTAATGTCGTTACGTTGTTCTCTAGTAATGTCGTTACGTTGTTCTCTAGTAATGTCGTTACGTTATTCTCTAGTAATAATATTATGTCTTTAAGTCGTTCTGTTGTTGTTGTATTGTATAAGTATTTAGGTGAATCAGAAGATATAAAAAAAACAATCATTGCAAAAGACACAAAGACACCTTTTGCATCAAATTTATGTTTTGCTTCAACATGTGTCACAAATGGCTTTGGTATAGGAGTAGTTTATGCCACAGGTTTTAATTCTCAACTTGGTAAAATAGCAACACAAATTGCTAAAGAATCGAAAATTAGATTAACACCATTACAAAAAGCATTGAATAGATTAGGTGGTATAATTGCGGTTATTGCCATAAGTGTTTTGATTATAATTGTAATTATTGCTATCTTAACTCATTATGAAGATAAATCACGTAATACTAAATCAGATCCAATATTATCTGTAAGTATTTTATTATATATACGAACATTAGATTATTTTAATCGCTGTTGGATTTTGCGTTTCATCCATACCTGAAGGTCTTCCTATGGTAGTCACAATTTGTCTATCCCTTGGTTGTAGAGATATGGTTAAAAAGAAAGCAAATGTGCGTAGATTGCCAGCTGTCGAGACTTTAGGTTCTTGTACGGTTATTTGTTCTGATAAAACTGGGACATTAACAGAGGGGCGTATGACATGTATCAATTTTATTATTTTTTTCAAAGATCAATCAAAATCACTAAAGACTAACATATTAGAATTTTATCCTACTAAAGGTTCTATTCCGTATGGTGGCTTGTTTGTAGAAAATGATCTTACTCAAGAAAATAAAAAATTAATAGATAATAAATTTAAACAAAGTTTTAATGATAATTATGAAGACGTTGCCACCAATATTATTAAATCGAATTGTGTTTCAAGTGAGGTATGCAGAATTTAATTTAAACGATCTTTTTTTTTTTAGATATGTCATATTCTAGCTTTAGCTGGTTATTTAGGATCCACAAAAGCTTCTTTATATAAAAGTAATGATCAATGGAGTACAAGGGGAAATATGTCAGAAGCTGCAATTCTTGTAGCAGCAGCTAAGTTTGGTTATTCCTCAGTGGATGAAATTGGATTCAACTCGAAAATTGATGAATATGTTAGATTAGAAAATGCTGAAATACCATTTACATCGATTAGAAAAATGAGTGCGTCTTTTCATAAATTAAATAAATTAAACAATTTTGGAAAATTATCGCTAAAAGGAGGAAGAGATACTTTTGGCTATATAGCTATTTTAAAAGGAGCTCCAGAATCAATTATAAAATTAACTACTAATTTTATGAGTATAGATTCAGAAGGAAAATTACTAATATCATGGGAAAGTAATCCGGTTGATGATTTTGAGCTTATGCTTGATAAAAACTTACATTTATCAGAAAAGGCATTAAGAGTACTTGCTTTTTGTTTAATTCCATTAACAACAAATGAAATTACAGAATTAATCAAAATTGAAAATACTGATCAACGATTAATAACTCTTTTGAGTTATTCTATAATACCTATAGGTTTAACTGGTTCTTTAGATCCTCCTCGAATGGGTATATCTGAAGCTATACAACAGTGTAACGAAGCGGGAGTTAAAGTTGTTATGATTACAGGAGATCAGAAACCAACTGCTGCTGCTATAGGTAGATCCATTGGTTTGATAAAAATGTGAGAAGAAAATTTTTTTTTTCTAATTTTTTATTAAGAAATGAAAATCAAAAAATGAAGGAGTCAGAGGCTATCTTGTTGTGTTCATCTTTACATCAAAATGACGATCCAAGAGCTGATTATTTATCTGAAAAAAAATTAGATAATATTACTCGTAAAACTAAAATATTTTCACGTGCACAACCAGAAGACAAGCTAATTATTGTTAATTCTTTAAAAAGACAAGGTGAAATAGTTGCAATGACAGGAGATGGTGTTAATGATGCACCAGCACTTAAAGCTGCACATATTGGAATAGCTATGGGGATAACTGGAACAGATGTTGCAAAAGATTCTGCTGAATTAATTCTTATAGATGATAATTTCTGTACTATTGTCAACGCTATTGATGAAGGTAATACAATATTTAAAGACACATTAATTTCAGGTAGAAAAATTTACAGTAATATACAAAAATTTGTTAGCTTCTTATTAGGGACAAATATTGGTGAAATTGTATATTTAAGTATAGCTATTGGGACTGGTCTAAAAATGCCAGTTGATGCTTTAAAAATATTATTTTTGAATCTTATGAGTGATGGTTGTCCAGCTGTTGCATTATCACGTGAACCAGCTGATCAAGATAATATGCGTGTAAGTTATTGAGAAAAAAAAAAATTAAAAAGAATCCACCTAGAAATTCTAATGAAAATATAATGACCAAAACTTGGTGGTTATATGCAAATATACCTCATACAATATTTCAAGCTATTTGTGTTATCTGTTGTCTTCTTACAGCAACTTATATGTCTACAGGTAAAAAAAAAAAGTTGAAAAAAATTTTTCAGTATTTTTTTTAAATATATTTAAAAAAATTTTTTTTAAAAATATTTTGAAAATTTTTTTTTTAATAGGTGTTATATTACTTAAGGATATAAATAATCAATGTCAAAGTTTTAATAAAATATTATATTATTGTCAATCTGCTGAATACGTACCAGGCTTTTTATTCAAATCTGGGAATTTTTATACTTCAATAGATTATTGGGATCCAGCAGAAAAAAGATTCATACAACGTTTACGTATATTAAAAGGAAATTACGGAAAAATTTTATTAAAACCAGTAGATTTTGGATTATTGGTAAATTTAAAAATAATTTTTTTTTTTTTCTTTTTAGGGATGTGATGGAGAATGGTGTATCCCTTCATATAATATAAATAATTACATTTCTGTTAAAAATCGTGGAAGCCGCATTGCTTCAACACAAACATTTATTACTGCTGTTTATTCTGAGATGTTAAGAACTTATACAGTTAGATCATGGGATGCTTTTTATAAAGTTTTCAATCGCAATCCATGGGTTCATATGGCTTGTTCTCTATCTGCTGCTTCTACACTTCTTGTCACAATTATACCGGGAATACGTGATGTTTTTGAACTGTGGCCAATATCTTGGTGGTGAGCAATTTATTATACATATTTACTTATAGGCAATATTTATTGGCTATTGGTTGGGCTTTGATGACATTAATCTTAGACGAATTAATTCCAAAACCTTTGTATAGATACTTCATGAAGCGTAAGAAGAAAAGAGTACAAACAAATAAGTACAACCATATAAAATCAATATTTGCGCAATAAATTTTATTTTGTTAATTATGCAGAGTTTTTTTGCATTCTTCTACGTATTTTAACATTACCAATCTTTCCCGCTGTTATACTTCCAAGTGTAGCACCTGTCAAAATTAATAATATTGCCATCATTAATCTCAGACTACCACCATTTTGTGGCAATGCACATGTCGCTATATCAGCATTATAATTATTTCTGCGTCTGAATAATTCTTTGATGTCAAACAATAGTGCAATTAGGAATGATAAAATGAAAAAGATGCGCATATAGATATTCATAAGTTTGTATCGAGCTATTATACAAAAAAACACTAAACACTACGACCTTGTTCGTGTACGACGGGCTGTTGTATTACCGCGGGGCGTTGTGGAATGAATGCGTGCCGATGTTTGATTTTTTTTTGTTGCACCTTTTCGACGTAAAATCAATAATATTGTAATCATAGTAGCAATTGTAGTCAAACAAAAGGTGCCAGGAAAATACCAAAAGTAATCCGTTACTTGCTGATATCTTTCAGAAGCGATTTGGCTAAATGTTGCTATTGCTGTATCAATATCCATACCAATTTCTTCATGATGAAATAATATTGGTGAATCCACATTCTTAACAGATTGCTTATCTTTCCAAAAAGCATAACCGAAAATTGTTGCAACTAGAAGATCTAGAACAAATACCATATCAAGCAGTCTGTATTCGAGCGTCACTGCCGCCTTAGCATTTTCTGTATTATTATTACAATCGTTGAACATAGTGAATTTTGACCTTGGTTCTTTTTACACATTACAAAAATAAAAACATAAGCATGATAAGTGATACAAAAAAAATTTTTAAAATTTAAAATAAAATCATAATTATTCGATTTTTTTTGTATGGTTTTTTTTTTTCAAAATTGATTAAAAAGCTAAAATCATCATGTTGCTTATATTGGTTTTTTTATGTTGAAAGAAAATAAATTTCATCATAATGATAACATTTGATATTATACGCAATCAGTGAAAAAATTGTTTTTTACTTTGAAATACTTTCATAATAAATATTCATGAAATTGATTATATTATTGTAATATATATTAGAAGTTTTTTAAATAATCTTTATAAATTATATTTATTAATAAAATTTTAAACTAATAAGTTTATGAATTTGAATCCCTATAAGAATTGTATTTATCTATCAAAATTTATTAAAATATTATTTAAGAATAAAATTATTTTTTTAAAATTTATGATTAAAACTAATTGCCGCAGAGAATATTCAACAGATACGGACCTGTTTATGAAAAATAAAAGAAGTTGGCAAAAACTTGAACTAAAATTTGATGACAAAGATCGTCAGTATGTAAATGAGATGATCAATAGATTTTCTTATATAGGGCTTATATTCATGGATTTAGAGAAAGAAAACAAGAAAGAAGACGTAAAGCTGAACAAGAAGCAATTGAAAAAAGAAAATTAGAAAATATTAAAATACAACAAGAGGTAATTTTATTTTTTTATTTATTTTTTTTTTATTATTTTTTTTTTTATTAATTTTTTTTTTTTATTTTTTTTTTTTTTACGGATATAGGCTCATAAAAATTTAATTTCACAATATGAAGATGTAGTTAAGTTTCGTAACAAAGTTATAGCTCGATTTGATAATATTGAAACAAACAATTCGAATAAAAAATTATCAGATGAAATTGATAAAAATATAAAACAAAATACTGTATGTTTATTATATCAAAATTTATTTTAATAATTTTTTTTTTGTAACTATTATTATAAATTTTTTTATTTTTGATATATATAAATTATGAATATTTTAATTTTTAATATTTTTATTTTAAATATTCTTGAAAAATTAAAATTTTTTTTTTTCTTAATAGGGAACTTTTGAATTGAGAGAATTAAAAACAGATTTCTATAAAATTCCGGGTACTGTAACAGTATCAAGTGAGCCTTTGGATTTTGCTTCATTGGAGAGTCCTGAAATTTCATATATTACATCTAAGTCGAATCCCACCATTCCTTCCCCTGAATTAAAAGATAATCAAAAGAAAAATAATATTAAAGATATTAAAATTCGTAAAAGTAAAAAAAAATGTAAAAAAAAAAATTTAAAAAAAAAATTAAAAAAAAAAAATAATAAAAAATAATTGGGAGTTATCTTAAACTTATATGAAACTTAATAAATTATGTTTCTTAAATGATGAAAAGGGGGGAGATGATACATTTCTTTTTTCACCGATCAATCGTGTCCTTTCAACTAAAAAGATATTTGTCATATATAATATTTTACCATCTTCGGAATGACGTATGACTCGAACAATAAATTGACATGCTGCTTTATTGCCTTCTTCATCTTGAGCTATAAATTCAAATTGATGCCGTCCAGGGCCTATCTCTGTTCCACTCTCAAATCCCTTAGTCTAGGGGTTTTTTTTTTTTTTTTCAAGTTTTTTAACTTGCCTGGTAGATACGGGGTTTTTTTTTTGAATTATCGACAGCAATAGGCTTGTCATAATAAATGTGTGCACCTGTTCGACCAGGAGTTAAACGAAATTCTCGATCACCGGGACAAAATATGAATTGAGGCGGTTGTGCATCATGTACTTGAACATCAAATTTACAAATTAGAGGGGTGGCTCCTAATGTAAGATTGAAATCTCGAAATTTTGAATAGCGTTCTACTAGTTTCGCTGTACCATTGGGGGGGGAGTTGGTTTTTTCATAGAAATCGAGGCAATCATTTTCTATAATCGCGCCCTGATATTGCACTACTGTTGTGCCTATAGGAAAATTTTGATTAGGATTTTGATATCCTGGTGATGGTGAAACTTCAATAGCTATAAAAGCTGCACCAGATTCTTCAGGAGGAAATCTTTTTTTCACTTTCGATATCGTGGGTCTGATTTCTGGAACTCGCAGCTGTATTTGTGCCTCGTTATCGCCACTATCCGTTGGTGAATCAGAGGATCTGAAGTGAAGTGCCTCTGTAGGACAGTAAGTCCAAGTGAAAGGAAAATTTTCCGGATTATCCTGTAAATCTGCACAGCGCAAACGGCAGACGTTTTCGGCTATTGAATAATTGCGAAGACCAGACTGCCGTCTACCTGATGTATTATAACACCCCAAAGTCGTTGGAGTTAGGGAAGTAGTCCGTCGCTGCTGAGATTTAAATGATCTGCCAAAGTAAGGGAAAGAAACATCGGCGTTAATTGTGTGTGCAGTGCTTATGATGATCCACGCAAAGCAACAAATAAATAACATGCTATGAATGAATTATTCCTGCATACTAAAGATTTTGAACCGTGTGTGTACAAACATTACAAACAAATATTATAAATGTATGTAACCGTAAGATTGAGATAAAGTTGTTTTGTATTTACCATTAATACCTTATAAACAATAGTTGCAACATCTTGTGCACCAAGTTGTGATAATTTATTCAATGTGTCACAATATTGACATGACAAATTTGTGATGCATGTGTTTTGTAAAACTATAAACAAAAGCAAAATTATTTTTTAGAAGGTGGCGTTGCTGTGTATGACGGATTCTCAAAGGAAAGCTTTCCTTGTGAAGGGGAGATAGGCGGCGGTGTATTATTAGTTGAAACTTCTGCGGAACTCGTCATACGATTTGGAGCGAGAGGCTCTCCGATGGCTGAATTAAGCCAGCTCTCCGCTTGAGCTCCCATCTGCCAATTTATTGGAATAAATAAAACGAATTCATATTCAACTGGATAATTCAATATAAATATTGATAATTTTTTGTTTGTATTGATAGAATTTTTGATTCGACTTACATGTTGCAATGCTCCTGTCATGCTCGAAGCGGTATCGCTTGCCTTTTGCTGTGCGTTGGCCCAGAATCGATCATCCTATGGTGGATTATTCTCCGCGATGATACTTAACCTTGACTGCAGTTGTGACAGCTTTGCTTTTTTCACCCATCCAAGATGCGGATGTGCTAGCAGCCGTTTTGAAAGATTCGATCACCTGAGCTTCAGAAACAGCATTCGCAGCCTGGCACAATAATAAAAAATCAGAACCTCACATTTTGCGCAGCGTTGGTAGCTGTGTCCCAAATTCCGGATAACGCGCCTACTCCCCACCCGGCCCAGCTGCTGACAAGACGCATAATATAAAATAGATAGCGGCGTAGTTACTCACTCCGTTTGCGTATCAGAGGTCAGACTGGGTCCCATAGTCCTGCTACAAAGCTTCTTTATTCTATTGCTATTAAACAAACCTTCTACCGTAATCAGAAGATGATGGCTTCTGTTGTGCCACTAAAAAGTGATACAATTTTGATAACGAGCTCACATCGTGGCTCAAATTCCATTTTTCCCGTTCCAGGTGCCAATGGTGGTGGTGCTTCTTTTCCCTCGACTGCTGCCTTAAGCTTTAATGCATAATAAGTATCAACCGGAAGAAAAAGCTTACGCAAGCTCTCCAATGGGCCGCTGCTTTTGTCGAGTACTTTTGGCCAATCGGCATGTTAGTTATTTCCTATTTTCTGATAAATATTTAACAGCTTACATGTTCTTCATAAAATGCCTTGCAACGTGAATTGCCACCTTTACTCATGCATGCTTTTTGATCCGTTGTCCATGCATCAAGTGTTGCAGAACGCACAAAAGATATACAAACACCTAGGCTTCTACACAGAATAATTTAATAAAAAAATCTAATAATTATTATTCAATAAATTTAAATTCAACAAAAAAAAATACTAATAATATTGAACGATATTTAATCATAATATTTATTAAAATTTTTAAACTAAATAATTGTATTTAAATTAGTTTAATGAATACTAATATTGAATTTTAAAATAAGTATTTTTAATAATAATATTAAAAAATATATAGAAATAATATTTTAAGAGAACATTTTTTTTAAAAATTTTGATAATAATGATTATATTAATAATTATAATGATACCTGTGAACTCCCGAGCAAAGAAGACATATAAAAACTCCATTTGTGACGGATGCCCACTGAGGGTTAGACTGCCCTAAATTAATTTTTTAAATTGTCGAAACGTACCACAATCAAAGCATTTAAGATTTTCTGGATCTTCTATTCTTAATTCTTTAAAGAACTCCGCACTTTCAGAATCCATTATCCTACTAATAATAAATTTCTTTAGACAAAAAGATTATATAAATTGTAAAAACTAACTGAAATCTGAGCTTTACTTTGAGAGTATTTCTTGTCGTATAAGAATTGACTGCAGATCAGGTTCAGCAGCAGCCCTAATAAAAGGTCATGTCAATATTATCTCGTGGACACAAGATTAGTTATCTTGTTTTAATATATTGTGCTTGTTGGTACACACTAAAAAATCAAATAGCAAACGATTCCTTAAGAATTGCGTGGAGCTTAGTAAGCATATAATTTTAATTTAAGTTAATAGTCTCCCATTCTAATGATTATGATTGTTTGTATTTACGGGTGTTTGGACTTGTCACTTGCGATTATTAGATTCAATCATTGTCCTGAGGCAGCGATACAGCTTAAAGAGGTTGGTTAAATTGTCCAATAAACTTTTTCAGAGAATGAATGTGGCAAGGCAGAAACTTGAAGAGAAGGGATTCGATTTTGATGATTAGCTCGAAACCAGCCGCAATACATATTTTTTTTCTCAAACTAGTATCGTCATTATCTTTATCATTTATTTCAAAAAAACTCTTAAATTCCTTGACAGAGGAATTTGACGTTTCAAATACAGCACTCATGACTCACTAGTTTAACGTCGGACGTAAGCGAAGGACTTAAACTCCGGTGAACCTGATAAGTTTGACAGTGTCTCCAACCTCCCCATCCGATGAGACTTACATAAGAAGAATATGTCGTCTTTACAATTTCCGACGCTACTGTCGTCTGACTCCTGGCTAAAAGTCTCGACTCCAGATGACAAAAGCACAGCCCCTACCCAGCGTTCCGAACGTTGCCGCCGTCACTTCACCGATGTCTGCAGGCAACTACAGAAACAGCAGGCCCGAGGGCTGACGCTTCAGGCTCCCACTGCGGCAGAACTGTGGCAAAATCAGCAGCCGGATGAGACATCAATTAGTTGTGTGTCTCTCGGGCTCTCTGCCGGTACAATGTCGCATTTCACCCTTCGTAGAGCTATACTATCAGCAACATTGAAAGCAGATTCAAGACTTGAAGTTTATGAGGTCAACGGCAACCATGCACAGCGATTAGAGAACCCACCAGACACAGCTGCATTCGTAGCAGTCTACCATCCTGCACCGAATTGGAAAGACGACGCAACAGAAGAGGGTGAGGAGGAGGAGGTGGATGACATGCATGACGACAACCCTGCAGATCAAGTATGCCATAGTCTACTAGGTATTATATGTCTGTCTATAGGTAAAAGTTCTCGGCGCTTTGCTAGGAACAATCAGAAATGTAACACCAGTAGACTTTCCTATTAATACAGAAGAATCCGCCGACATGACTCCCAAGGCTATTACAGCTATTCAGCCGAACTTGAAAGAGCCTGAACTCTTTCCTGTTTGTCTTACTCCAACTCCGAGTAAACTTAACGCTTCTGGTTTGATAACTTTATTAACAGGCGTCTCTTTTAACTCCATTTTTAATTCTGAGTTTGTTTTGGACTGCAGCACCACGATTTCTCCCGCATTCTTTACGCAGTCTGTCCCATGTGCATGGGATTCCTTGCATTTCCTTGCACTCGGTGATTCCGCACCTATGTTGTTACCCATGGGAGAACCAAACGCACGATGGCATTGCGTTTCCTTGAAGGGAGTTCCCGTTCTTATATTGACTTCGATTCCATCAACACTTTTGCAACCAGGCGAGGAAGTACGAGCAGACCGTGGTGCATCTTGGGCTGACTGTGCCAGGCGAAGACTCTGGCTGCGAATGTGGGGGGACTTTTTGATTTCCCGAGGGCTGCCTTGCAGCCTAGGTAGGATTTTCAATTCAAAATTAATGTGGCCGACTAGGCTTGTTAACGGCAGCTAATTTATTTCGCAAACCTCGGTGTGCTCATTGCGGTACTACAAGTGAGACCGGGCGATGGACTTCATGCGATGGTTGCGGGAGGTCCGTTCACAAAGAATGTCTCAGTCAAGAAGAGCAAATGCGATTTCTGCACGGTCTTTGCTGGATATGCTCCAATTGTAGGATAAACATCACGTCAGTTGAGGCTGAGAGCCCGCAAAATCTTTCACAGACGGGTGTTGCCAATTGAGATTTCAGTCAATCTTTTAAAACTATCTCCTCCTCCTCCTGCTTTGAGAACCGATGAGAGTCCCTTGCGTCATCTTAGAGCATGCAAAGATTGCGTTCAACTTGCAGCTAGAGCATATGATAAGAGCTGTGCATCTCGCATCAGTCTGTCATGTCGGGCTTCCCAATGTCACTTGGCGGATGAAGCTTCACTAGAGCAAATTCCGACACCTGAACTGTTATGGCAGGCCCGGCTAACCATCCGCTGTCGTACGCCAATTCTATTTCATATATTGTGTCTCAGTTGAGGGCGCACTTAAGGCTTCCGAGGCACGAAATCACACTTTACATCAAGCTCTTGAGTCGGGTGCTACCATGAGACCGGAGATAGAAAGGTGACGGAGCAATGATGGTAATTTGATTCTTGTTAAACAGAGCAGTCAAATTCTACACTGAGCACTTAACGAAATCGCAGCTTTATCGTAGCCGGCGAGAAGAGATAGCGCCTCTACACCCGCATTCCGAAATAGATATTGAAGAAGAAGACGAAGGAGAACTCGAAGTGGAAGAGGAAGAAGAAGATGTTTCGGCAGCACGAAGAATAGTCAGCGATGAGAGGCCACAAAGCATTGCACGGGTATTAATGAGAGGAGCTTTCGATCCTGAAATAAGAGCCATGTCATACGACAACATCTCATTTAATGAAGCCAACTTATTGGCAAAACGGCTTCGACCTTGGCCTAGGGGAATCTCTTGGAACAGTAAGCGATTGACATGGTCAGTGCGATTCTGGAGAGGAGACGGGAGAACCGTGGTCGCAACTTCTATACCTGCCCGTAAACATGGTGGAGTTGAAGCAGCCTTCAGAAAAGCCTTAGCACTTCGAAAAAAAAGCTATGCGCATGTGCTCGGCAGAGTCGCAGAAGAATTGTGTGAAGGGCGAGATGTCGAGGGATTGCAATGGATTCGCAGTACGTGTCATTGGCTTGTAGAATTTGACGATGAATCACGCATTTTCCCATGTGAAACAGAGGATGCAATGCTGAGCACATGGGTAGCAGCATTGCAATGGTTAACAGAACGGGGACACCCAACAGCCGGGAGCTTCTTACAAGAAGGAAGACATCATCCTGATATTACAGAGGAACAACAAACTGAAGATGAAGACGACGCGACAAGGAGAGGTTTACACTCATTACAATCCATAAGAGCGTTGCAACCTTTACCTCCTGGATTAATTTGGGCCAGAACAACAAGTAGATTTTTTGCAGTCTTCAAGGACCCGACAGGATCGGCTGTTCATCGCAAAAAGCGTTTTAAGACTTTTGACCCGAAGAAATATGGCGGAGTGAATGAGGCGCATAGAGCCGCAACACAATTCCTAGAATCAGTTGAGCCTTGGGTAACGCAATCTGCTGGTACTGGTCGACGAGGTGGTCGAAGGAACAGAGCAACAACGAGACTGAGTAATAATAATGGTAATGCAGTGGTAGTAGCAACAGCAGGATCAATATCATCAATGAGAAATAACTCTCCACATGGAGCACCAGGCAAAGAGCCTTGCAAAAGTATGCTATACATGGATGATTATGATGAATCCTCTGCTGCGATGCTGGGAGAAGAACCAGATAACGTTGTCGTCGTTTCGAATGGTATTATTAATCCTTTATCAAGTATTGAGGATTCCTCGGTTGCATCAGTCAAAGTATGTTTAACCTAATTCATTAACGCTTTCAAGATGTTAAGGCTTGAAATTTGGAAATTTTCCTCAGGAGCCTTCAACGCAACATTCCGCTGAATTTCCAACACAGATATCACCAGAATTAGAAGTTGAGCTTATGAGTCTTCCAGCTCATAAAAACATTAAATGGTATCAGAATAAGAGAGGATTCAGTGCAACAGCTGAAGGAAGTACGAAATGGTTTCCGACTAATTATACAAGAGGAATTACTGCTGCCTGGCAACTCGCTTATGATTGGATTGAATCAAGGCGAAAAAGGTCAACAATAGAAGGGGAAGAACTTCTTGGTGAGTATCCCTATCCATTATTAAATCACAAAGAGGAGTCCTACTGATGGGGGCTCTACTCGCGATTCTGATGGTGAACCATCTTCACTGATATTTGGGAACTCCAGAAAAAATTTTCTGTAAGAGCGGAATCCTAAGGGACTGGTAATATAGTAGACGCTGAGGAGCAGATGAAACGTTCATTAAAGGTTGCGAACGTTTGCTGGAAAACTTAAGTTTAATCCAAACGTATAAACCGGATACTTCAGGTGTTTTCCGTACAATATATGCGCTTTTCGACAAAAATTTATTAAAGCTTTATCCGCAGCACTGCTCGGGAGTCAAAAGGGCTTTCACGCAAGCATTGCTATAGCTGCACAAAAGAGAATCCATAACGAAGATTCTGGATTGGAGTAAATTATGAATTCATTTATTAATTTGTTTTGAAAAGTTGATTTGCCGTAAAAAAAAACATCTCATATACAGTCTTAGAATCGTTAGAAAAAAAATTCTATTCCAACATTGCGCACGCCCTCACTCACAAAATCTCATGCAATCACAAACAGCTCACAAACCATATTACCGAAAGAAAGCAAACGACGCAAAAAGACTTATGAAATGGTTTTTGAGTTCTGTAACCTGTCTGATGGCATATAATTCATCATTTATGACAAAATTTGAGCCCTATTGAGACTCTCATTTACTAAGGAAAGAAGAGTATACATGGAAATGTGCGCAAATTAATGTTACTTTACAGCTACTTGATGTCAGGAACGTACCTTGAAGAGGTCCCAGACACACCTGTTCTTACATCAAGGTAATCCATGGGAAGAAAGAAAAGAAAAGGTGCCCAACTTAAGCCATTTTGTTTTTATTGTGACAGAGAATTCGATGATGAAAAAGTGTTAATACAACATCAGAAAGCAAAACATTTTAAATGTTCCGAATGCAATCGAAAATTGGACACAGCCACAGGGCTAGTTGTGCACATGCTCCAAGTGCATAAGGAGACCGTAAATCGTGTACCTAACGCAAATGCTGGTCGAGATAATCCTGAGGATATAATACATGGCATGGCTGGTGTTCCCGGTGACCTTATAGCTCAAAAGCAGTCAAAACTTGATGAAGAGAGAGGAGCAATCAAACAACAAAAATCTGCACATACAGTTTTTGGAATGAGTGTAATGTCTGGCTTCTTTACGCAGATGAATGCCGCAGCTGCTGCCCGAGCTCCTTTCATGCCGCCAGGCGCACAGCCTGCATTATTTAACTCTGGTAAGCTAGAGACTTTTATAGCCGAGTTAAGTAGGAGGCCCTGGAGGTGTAGCTCCATTTGGATTCAATCAATTTTTGCCGCAACTAGGCGCACCACAGCCAGCTGGAGCTTCAGCACCGGGGGCGAGCTCAGTAAGTTATTATTGTAGTTATATGAGAAATGTAGAACGTACCGTTTGCGTGGGGTCCTGAACAAGCGTCCTCGGCGGCAACAACCGGCCCATTACATACTAAACTCGATCAAAATCTCTCTTCTACTTTAAGACTTGTAAAATCTTCAAATCTCGTTTTCGATGTCGGAAATGAACAAGTGAGACAAACTTTAATGAAATTAATAAATTTTTATTTAATTAGATATCGCCTGAAGAAGTTCTTGCGGAACATTATGGTTGGAAATTGGGAGGACAGCCAGTCATAACAGCTTCCGCTTAAAATATTCAAAAATTAGCAATAAATTTTTTTAAAATTGTGTTATTGAACTACTTGAAGCTTATTCAAAAAAAATTGATTCATAATTATTATTATTATTCATAAAAATTGAGACTCCATCACCTGGCTTTATGGCAAAAATTGCGGTTGACAGATCTTCTGGTATATTTATCTCAACCAATCTATCAGTTCGATTATAATAATTTAATTTCATCTGAAATTTTGATATATTCAATTTTACAAACCTTTTCGATAAATATATTCACATCATCTTCATCTACTAGAGATACCGTACAACCACCCCATCCAGCACCTGTTAAACGTGATCCATAAGCACCAAATTTTCTTGCTAAAATTGTTAATTCAGATAATTCGGGACATCCACAATCAAAATATAATTCGAGCGATTCATCGGAAGCATTCATGAGTTTTCCCAATTCCTTTAAATAAAAAAATTTTATTTTTTCTATTACCTCAAGTTTTTGTTTTTCAGATAAATTATTATTACGACAAATATCGACAAATTGAGTAACTCTTAAAGTTTCACTTAGAACGTGCATAATACGTCTAACAAAAAAAAATATTAAAGAAAAAAAAAAAAAAAATTATATAGAAAAAAGTGTATTGAAAATTATTTAAAAAATTTTTTTTTTTTTTTCATACTTACAATGAAGGTATGAATCCTGTATTACGTTCCCACACAGCAGCAGTACCAATATTTTGATTCAAAAGATAATTCAAATTTTCTTGTCCCAATTCCATTTGTATGGCAGCCTAATATGAAATTGCTCGACAACTATATTCTCAACTTTACTAATGGGTAGATGATTCATATTTTGAAAAAATTCCAATGCATTCTAAAATAAATTTAAAAAAAAAATCAAACCTGAATTGTCATATCAAGTTTTTTCAAAACCTTCTTGACTGTAAGTTCTGATATGTCTTCTTTTGTAATTTGTTCATTTGGTAATTTAATTCTTAATAATTTATAACATGCTACTCTTAACTCGAAAACACGCTTATTATAATGTGTTGCTGCTGATATCGCTTTAGGAGCTTGACGTCCTGAATTACAAATAACAAGTGCTCCTTTATTTGGCATCTTTATAGATTCTGTTTCTAAAGGATGAAAATGAATAAATCTAGCTTCTCCGCTTTTACAAAGACAAATTGCAGCTTGATCCATTCCACCTCCAGCAGTACCGACATGTCTTTCAGAATTAGCGCATATCGAAGCTAATAAGTTTCTTGTAACATTTATATTCAAAGCATAAGCTAAGGCACTAGTACACGCTACAACTAATGCGGAAGAACTTGAACATCCGGCTGCCTAAACCAAACTCATCAATTATAATATATAGTATAAATATATATACTAAAAATAGAAATATGTAAATAAAGATCATTCATTATATATATAATTTTTTATATATATAAATACAATAAGATAGATTAATTTATATAACCTACCAATGGGACATCACCATCAATCAAAAGACGTAGTCCCATTTTGGGAAATTTTTTTTTTGCTAAATCGGCTAATTCCCCATTAATAACTTGATGTGATGATTGAATCAAAGTACCCACTTTATGAATATCATGGTTAGAATACAAGTATTCCAAAATTCCGAATAATGATGCAATTACATAATTACTCCATGCATGTTGTTTTGAGATACATAAATCTTCAAATTTATTGAAAATTTTTGCAGGAAAAACATTGTCGTTAACATGAGAAATTTTAAGAACTGCTTGATTTGTATTGAGGCTTCCAATTGCAACATTAATTGTTTGACTATTTAATGCAACAGGTAAAACAGAAAAACCTTGATGGTCTATATGTTCACCTATTATATTTACACGTCCAGGTGCAATCGATATGTAATCTGGTTTTCCGCAATCAAACCTTTTTAAAATATTTCTACATGCCTCTTTATGATAATTTGTTGACATTTACTAGAAAAAAACCGGGACTAGGTATATGGAGAGAAAAAGATCTGTGCATGCACCACTGAGACGAAGAATCAATAAACGAAACAAGAAAATTGTTTTTTGTTTGCATATATGAAATCCGCTTCCTATACTCGTGGTGTACCAATAAATGGTAGTCATTCTTTTGATCCTCTATTTAGAAATAATCCGACTATACACACCACAACTCCTTCCTCTCAAACAAATTTAACAACAACAACAACAACTTTGAGAGGTCATCAATACGACTCACCACTTGAAACCCAAGTCACACTAGGCCTCAATCAATATAGAAGACATAGCGCCTCTATGGCAGCAAGTATCACTCCTCCTCCTGCTGCATACAAAACAACGACAACCGATGATAGTCGTCCCAATTGGGCAATTGATTGTCCCAAAAAATCACCGCTATTATATCAGAAAAAAGGTAGTAATTTATTTAGCGCACTTTTATTAAAACTTCAAGACTCGAAATTACTTAATCGGAGATTCATTAGAAATAACAAAAAAGAATGTCGTAAGCAATTTCAAGTACTATTTCCCCTTTTTTTTTATTCAGTTGGTTGGTTCACATTATTTTTTTTAATTATAGTATGTTATAAATTCTTTTCCGATGGCAGTGAGTCATAAAATCTTTGATCTTATTTTGCCCTAAAAATGGTTAGGCTTCTCAGCAATTCTGACCTTAGCGTCTGCCTTCCAGTGCTTTGCAATGGCTGTACTAAATCTGAAAGTCATAAGTCAGCAGTCAATTGCTGGCGTGTCCCAAAGATCAGTTTTCTTGATCGTTATTTGTCTTTTATTCCGCTTAATTTCTACACTATTTTACAACGGATACTTACCGGTGGACCGATCGGGCGACTGGTTATATCAAGGAGCGGATATTGCTTCTGTTGTGCTCGGTATCTCTCTCTTGATTTATGCGCAGAAATATTGTAGCACGACAATTCAGTCTCAGAAAGATAAAGATACGTGCTTTGTTGTAGTTCCCGTTATTGTAGCTGCAGTGTTGGCGATTGCTATACATCCTACGTTGAACCAAAACGTCATTGCCGATTCTGCCTGGACGTTTGCACTCTACCTCGAGACATTTGCTATGGTACCGCAATTATATATGATGGTTCGTTCGTTTGTCGTCATAAAGTTATGCGTACTTTAGGGAAAAGTTGCCGGTGAAGTAGAAGCCTTGACAAGTCATTACGTGGCATCTATGGCGGCTAGTAAAATATTCACTGTGCTGTTCTGGTATTTCTCTTTTACTGAACTGACGCCTAGACGCGGCGGCAGAAATGTTGCAGGCTGGGCGGTCATTCTTTCTTATAGCGCACAAACACTTCTCTTCGCAGACTTTTTCTAGTAAGAAAAAAAGTTGCAGCGTACTTTTTCTTTATAGTTACTATATTAAGTCAATAAGAATTGGCAGAAAGATGATAATTAATTTCTAGTAATTGAAGTTATCGGAATCCAAATTTGCACTCTTACAAAACATGCTCACTTGAAGTCTCCCAGAATAATTGTTTATTATTTTAATAACTTTGATCCCGACCAGACAATCATGGCTTAGGTCATAATGCAAAATGTTAATTTTTTTCGTATTGTTTCTTGCGCAAACTGAAAGAAGTTTATCGCAGCAGCCGATTGTTAGGGGGGGTTTGATTGCTTCCCATTTGGAATTCACAACAATAAACGGTACCAGAGCCGGCCTTATCTTTGGAGGTGGTCAAACAGAAGTGAGGATTAGCGGACAGCAATCCGGCGGATTGATTATTGAGTCAGCTACGAATCCTTTCCTCGTTTTTACACCCGACGGTAAAATAGAGATTGATGCGGAGACAGTAACAGTCAAACGGTACGCAACTGCGCAGCCCGTACATTGAGAAGTTCTTAGATCGTTGGACATTAACGGGCTGCTGAAGGTCAATGGGATACCTCAGTGGCGTCTGGTACATGTTGAAGACTTTAGTACAAGACAAGCAATAGGATGGGATAACAAGAATCCTGACTTGATAACAGAATGTGCAGGGTTGCTGATGTTAGGTGGATTTGGGAAGTTTTGTAAGGTATTGGCGGTATAAGCACTGACGAGGCCTCCAGGGAGAAATCACGAAGAAGGTTGTTGATCTCCCCCTACATGATGAATTGCGAGTCAAGGCGATTTTTCACTTCATCGACGCCTGGATGGGAGAATCAGCATTTATGCGACTCAATATAGGGCGTGACGGTATTGTACAGCTTTTCAGAAAGTATTGTACAGGGAGTTTAACTCATGTTTGGACGGACAGACATACACAAGGCTCTGACGTCTCCGCCGTCAATGTTTGTGGTACAATTTTACATAGCTTTTGATAGTTTTCACAGGAGCTGGAACGGGAGAAGGAAAATTTTCTGTTCCAGTTGACATTGTAGCACCGCACTCCGCAGATAGCATTGTTGTTGGATTTGGCACAACAATTGAAAATGGTACTGATGATGTCACCTAATATTTCTTCCTATCAGATGACCCAATGGACCTTTCCTGGGGAATAAGCTCCTTCGAAGTATATATTCGCTAATCCCAAGTCTTTTGCCATATACATGCGGCTCCCGCCTGCATAAACAGGTGTGAGGCGCACGTGACTGAGTGAACTAAAATCAATTTGAGTATAATTCAGCGATTTTCGAATTAAGCTTGCTTTCTTTGCATTCCACCGTCCCACCGCACTTTCAATATTGACAGTTCTTCCAGTGCTAGGCGGCGAAGGGCAGATACTGAGGCATCGTTCAAGTTTTTCTGGGGTACATTTTGCGTAAATGGCGATATTCTCAAATATCCACTTAGTCAGATTTCAGCGAACTGCGACTTTTTTTCTCAAATTGTCTATTGGTGATTTCGACTAACAAGCCACCTTCAGAGATGTTACGTGCAACTGAGACGCGAAGTCGTCAAAGCTCGTTCGATCCAAAGAAAGGCGGGTTTGAACGAAAGCAAGCAGCGCCTTTTCAAGTTGAGTCTGTCAACGCACTATCTTCTGATTCTGCTGATCCAATTACTTTTAAACGGTCGCCTTCAAATCAAAAAGTCCACACAGAAGGTGCTCAGCCGCCTCCTCCTCCTCCTTCGGCTTCTTATAATCGAGCATCGTTGCCTTCTCTTCCAGAGCAGCCATCTATTTTGCAAAGCGATAGGCACATGTCACCACCTCGCTTTCATTCTGCCAATGAGCAGATGTCGAAAAAAAAACTGTCTCATAATCAATTTGCTTCACCCAACTGGTCGAATCATCAGCAACCACCACCACCTCCAGAAGGCTTGAAGCATATCAGTAAAGAAGCTGATAGAAACTGTAAAGCAACAGGACTATTTAAGCAAACCGTCTCAAATTCGTTCATCCAAAGACAACATGAAGATGACAGTCTAAATATCACTCTTAGAGACCCGGAACACGATTCTGGTTGCGGTGGTGGTGCTGTGAACAGATATAATCGTCAAGGCTCATCACATGTCTCCAATCGGCCACCGACACGCAATGATTCTTTGAGGTCAGCTCATAATGACAGTGGTAGCAGCAATGGTAGCGGCTTCGGTCCTATTCACGTTTTCGGGCATCCAAATAAGCCAAGATCCTATAGTAATGGTGTACAGATCATTGCTCCTTCCAAGAAAGATTCTCATTCTATGAGAGCAAACCCAACAAACTTTCATGAGCTGTTTGTTTGTCAAATCCAGGCACTTCAAATGCAAGAGTTTTCTCGTAGTTCGAGTGAACTTCAAAATGTAGAGTTTCTGAGTCATTTGCAAGCCGTAATGCTTGACATTGTACCACAATCTCGGTTCAGGATTATAGGTGCCTATCAGGCTAACATACAGGTGAATTTTCTTAAAAAAAAAATTGTTTTTTTTCTTGGAGTTTTCTTCTCTTGTGATATCCGATTAGATCAGGTGTAGTCCTTTGGAGATCTCTTGGGACGTTCCTAGTGACGTCGATCCGCTTAGACAGCTGGCAAATGCGCTACGTCGACAGCAGCCAACTCCCCTTAAGTATCTATTCAAGCTGTTACCTTCACCTTCTCGACAAAATATTCTGCATGTTCAAGATCTGATAAGCACTTTACACTGTGAAGTATCTTTAAATAATGATTGGGGTTGTGTATTTGCAGATTTACTGAGAAAATATTTTTTCCAGCATCCAGCCTTTTTATGCGCAGCTCAATGCTTATTTCATTGGGCTGTGTTGCGTGGGTTTGTACACCCGCCCCCTACAAAAGTCTCATCACAATGCGACACAACCAGGAATTTCGGGTACCGAGCTACTTTAGCGAACTTATGTGTAATCTCTTTATTTTTCATTCGATATCTGATTGAGAAGTATCCGAAGACAGTACGCACTGTAGGTGAAGTTATGGAAGGTGGTCCCAGTTTGAGCACGGCAAATTCACCATGGCTTGCAGTTGAAGACCTCCTCTTAGATTTCTTCATATTTTATGCAGATGTGTCATTAGATTCCGCTATTATTTGCATAAGATCAAATCTACCGCTAAAAAAGCGTAGTGAGATTAGATCAAATAATGAATCTGCCTCGTTCTTCAAAGTGAATGATCCAATTATAGATCGGTATGAAATCTCTTAAACTAAGAAAAAATAAATATTTCAGAAACCTAACTGAGCTGTGGACTAAATCTGACATAACTCGATTTATAATTGAACTACAAGAAGTTCCGTGGTCTGAACGTGTTATGAACTTAACGCTTTCTTATGGAGGCCGTGATACAGACTCCATCATCGCAGACCCTAATAATACTACTACTAATACTATCGGTTTTTCAGCAGCAAGCTCCTTTCAGGCTCGCTTAAAAGACGATGACTCCCTTATTTCTAGATGGTTGATGGTCTTGCTTGAACAAAATCAATCTTCAAAAATGGGCGTTGAACATTCACATCGATTAGCGGGAAATTTCTTTGAATCACGAAAAAGTACCTTAGATGATGGATCATCAATGATGGTTAATCATGAAACACAAAATATGTGCCGACCTCATGCCCCAATTATGATGATGGGACAAAGAGGTTTAGATCAATTTCCCAGTCGTAATGAGTTGCTTAAAGAGATTGAAGGGCTTCTAACTATGCAACAAGTGTTAGCAGAACGCGTCAGATTTCTTCGAAATGATGTTTGGTGGCTCGAGAAACACAATTGTCATCCTCCTAGAGAAAAGGATGTCACATCATACAATTATTCTGTAAATAATTTAACAACAGCAGGGTTTCGAACATCTACAAGGCAGAAAGAAATTAAAAAATTTGAATCTTCTCAATTACCTTTTGAAGGAGAAACATCAAATTCTGCTCCCCCTCCTCCTCCTCCTCCTCTTGCACAAGATTTATTACAAGCAACTTCATTATCTCGAAATTCGGCTTCTGCTGCTGGGGATGGTTTGAGTGATGCGTTATCTATGCTTCTTGATGTTACGAATACTACTTCAGAAGATGGTCAACCTGATTGGCTGACATCAGCATTACAACAGCAATTCAAAGGAATCCCAATTGATTGGCAGAAGAAAAAAATGGACACAAATTGTCATGACGAATTAAAAAATACAACGATTAATTCACCATATCTATCAGTCATTCAGTTCGAAGATTCATCTCTCTTTTTATCACAGCAAAACAATAATATACGTTCAAATGGTTCATGTCGATGGATAATAACAAGACGAGCAGGAGAGACTTCTCGATTAGTGGTATTTAATTTACTTTTCACTTTATTAGGTTGTCTTTTTCTCAAATAAATGGGAGAGAGAAAAACCTTATCCTCATTTTAATTTAAGACTTCTAACTGGAAAAAATGATAATCTCATGTTGGGCACAGCGTGGTATCTATTCTTATAATTTAAAAATATTTTTTTCTTAGCAATGTCGCGTCTGAACAAAAATCATTATTGATAGATGATATTAAACTACTCGGTCTTTTCCCTCAAATCTATTCATTTCAAATTCTAAATATGTAAGAAAGCTTTTTATCAATATAATTACTAATCTTTTATTAAGATTTTCATTTATTGATTCATAAATATTATTTTTCATAAACTTAAATTTATACGTATACTTTTTTTTGAAATTTTTAAATAAAATCTTTTATGAATTTAAAATTTGATTTTTTTTTTCTTATAAATTAACTTTATTTTCAGAGATTTAATAAATGTTTTTTTGTTTTTATTTTCTTATAATTATCGATATTCTCAGGCGTGATTTCTACATTGAACAAGAACAGGGAACTAATAAAGTTCCAATAGTAATCATAAATTTCAATGAGACTTTATTACTTGAAGATTTCACAATCGAAATTGAAGAATTACCAACTTATTAATGTGCTTCTGTAAAGCTTGTGCTTGGAATTATTTTTTAAAAAAGATAAAAAAAAATCGATTTAGTACCATGCAATGCGTCTTCTTCTATGATAAGAAGGATGTCGTTTTATGTAACGATTCATATATCTGTTCATCAAAGGAGGATTCCTGTAAGACGGGCTTCCTCTTAAATATGAATAAGGACGATATAACCTTTGAGCTGATAATGGAGGTGGAAAAGGAGGATTAATTCCAAAATTATCATGACCAATACCATAGTCTGGATCCCCTCGCAAATAAAAATCTTCAAATTGATATGGAGGATAAAAATCGTATGGTGAATAAATAAATTGCGCTGGTGGTCTTAAAGGGAATGTGTCCCAGCTGGGTTGTGGCATACCAATCGGAAAACTTATCGGATACGGTGGTGGTGGTGGTGGTGGTGGTTGAGGTGTTGGCGGTGGTTGAGGTGTTGGCGGTGGTTGAGGTGTTGGCGGTGGTTGAGGTGTTGGCGGTGGAGGTGGTGGTGGTGGTGGTGGTTGTGCATTTGAATGAATTATATTATTAATAAAAATATATATTAGAATAAAGCGAAACATTAAATTTTTTATTGAAATATTTTTGAACATTTACTTTTTTCTTAAGAAAAATTTGAACCACATTAAATAGGCAAAAGTGTCGTAGCTACATGTTTGCATGAAAAAAAAAAAAAAGTTTTTATTTGGCCATCATCATACGTACAAATTCTTCATAATTTATTTGACCATCGCCATCAATGTCAGCTTCACGTATCATTTCATCAACTTCTTCATCTGTTAATTTTTCTCCTAAATTTGTCATTACATGTCTTAGTTCTGCTGCACTAATCAAACCTAAAAAGAAATTAAAAAAAAATAAAAAAAAATTTAAAAAAAAAATTAAAAATTTTTTTTTTTCACTTACCGTTACCATCTCTATCAAAAACTTTAAAAGCTTCAATTAGTTCTTCTTCAGTATCTGTTTCTTTAATTTTCTTAGCCATTAAAGTTAAAAACTCAGGAAAATCAATTGTTCCTATAAAGTTAGATTTTTATTAATTTTTTTTACCATTTTGATCATCATCAACTTCATTAATCATATCTGCTAATTCCGCTTCGGTTGGATTTTGTCCCAAAGATCTCATAACTGTACCAAGCTCTTTTGTTGTTATCGCTATTAAATTGAATAATAAGAATAATCCTAATTCTTACTTCCATCACCATCTTTATCAAATAGACTAAACGCTTCCTTAAATTCAGCAATCTGATCTTCTGTAAATTCTTCAGCCATAATTACCAGAGTACGTAACTGGTAAATGTATGTGGTTGTCGTCGCATCGCATGAGGATTTATATGTATGTCCCAGTCACAGAATGATAGCTGCACAACCAATAATAGCTTCTATTGCACGTTTACTGAATCCACGTGTATGGCAAAATTCATGGATAAGCTTAGAGGGTAAATCTTTGAATCAAATAACACGTAATATTTTGAATTGTGGTGACAAACAACTCGCAAAATTACACTACGTACATGAGTGAGTAAAAATATTTTGGAATTCTCTTAGAAGAGGTTACCATCGTGCAATGTGGTGGTCTAATCCATTAGGTTATTTTTTAATATTATTCCTTTCATATAAATCATATCAAATGATTTGGTACACAAGGAGACAAAAAAAAAGTGAGAATTTTTAGAATTTTTTTTATTATTAAATATTAGCTGCTCAATTAATTGCAGCCGCGTATGGACAAGGAGGACAATGGTTGAATCCTGTACCACGTTAATCACTTTCATCATCATCCTAAAAATAAAATTTAAGAAATAAAATTAATTTAAAAAAAATAATACATACTTTTTTAAAAGCTTTTAATTTTAATAAAAGTTGTTCTAATTCATTAGTGTTAAAATTATCATTATTTCCCAATTCATCAAATCCAATTATTTTATTAATTAAAATTCCTTTATTGAATATTAATAATGCAGGTAATATTTTAATATTAAGTTTTTTTGTTAGAAATAAAGATTTTTCAACATTTATTCTGATTAATTAATAAATTAATTTAATTTACTTTAAAAATCTTGTTTCAATATGTTTTTTTGCTAATATTTCTAAATGTTTATCAATTATTCTACATCTTTGAAATTCATCATGATAAAAATGACAAATCTGAATTTATAAATTTTTTATTAATTCTTACAATATTTTCTGATTGAATAATAAAATTAAAAAAATCATCTTGAGATATTTCTTCATATTTTCCACCACCATTATTTAAATAATTCTTTAAAAAAATTCTATAAAAAAAATTTCATACCCTATAGTTTAAACGTCTTTTTTGTTTTATAATTTCAAGATCTTCATCACTATTTGCTAAAAATTATTAATATAAAATAAACAATACTTTTTTCTATGTTTGCATTTTTTATAAATTCATTTTTTTCAATAATTGAAGTATTTTTGATTTTATCATTAATTGCATCATTCTATTAAATAATATTAAAATAATTTAAATTTACAATGATTATATTTTTTGCAATATTAGTTAATTTATTATTAAGTTTTCCAATCCCTGTATTCATAATTTATTTTGTAAAAATTGGGACAGTAATACAGACATATTCAATATAATGTCGGTCGAATTGGCCGATTTACGGCAAAATGCAGCCGTTATTGCAGATGAGAAACATCGCATACGATTGCAATTCAATGGAATAACTTATGAAATAAAAAAAAAAACGGGAATGTTTTGGAATAGAAAAATTCAAAATAAAATTATACTTAAAGATATAAGTGGTGTTATTGAACCGGGTGATTTAGGTAAATTTAATTTTTTAAATTTTTTTAAATTTTTTTTAAATTTTTTAAATTTATTTAATTCTCTTTAAATTTTTTATTTTTAAAATTTTAAGATTTTTTTAAATTAATTTTTAGTTGCATTAATGGGTGCTAGTGGTGCTGGAAAATCTACACTACTTAACAGTAAGTCTTTATTATTTAATTCATATATTTTAAATATTAAAATTTTTTAAGAATTAAATAATTTATTTATTTAATAATAATTAATATTATAAAAATAAATTATAAATTAATATTTATAAATTATTTAATTATAAAAAATCTCTTAATTAAATAAATTTAATTATTATTTTTTTAATTTTTATTATTTTATATCTTTAAATTTGAGCGTTTTTTTATTAGTCTTATCACGTCGTATTACAAATAATGAAGGCACAGTTTATGTAAATGGAATTAATGCTGATAAAAGTGAACATCTTAAATCTTCTTCTTGTTTTATTCAACAAGAAGATTTATTTTACGGATTTATAACAGTTAAAGAACATCTTTCTCAACAAGTAAATTTTTTTTATTAAAATCTTTAAGGCTCGATTTCGAATTGCGTTATCAAAAAATGAAAGAGAAAAACGTGTTCAGGATGTAATGGATCGTTTTAGTTTAAATAAATCTCGAAATTCACGTATAGGTAATCAACAGAAAATTTTTTTTAAATATTTTTTTTTTTTTTTTTAAATATTTTTTTTTTAAATATTTTTTCATTAAAGGAAATGTTGAAAAAGGTGCCAGTAGAGGTATAAGTGGAGGGGAAAAAAAAAGATTATCTCTTGCAACTGAATTATTAATAAATCCATATTTGATTTTTGCTGATGAACCTACAAGTGGTTTAGACGCATTTATGGCTGAAAGTGTTGTTGAGGTACTTAAATCTCTTGCATCTTCTGGTATGTCAAAGTTTTTTGAAATTCAAATTTTTAGGACATACTGTTATAGCTACAATTCATCAACCAAGTTCAGATGTTTTTGCTATGTTTAATAAAGTAAGAATTTTTTTCTGATAATTTTTTTTTTTTTAAAAAAAAATTTTTTCAAGGTTTTGCTTCTTTCTGAAGGTCGTGTAATGTTCTTTGGTCCACGTCTTGCAGCAATACCTTATTTCTTACGTTTGGGACATCCTTGTCCCCCATACACAAATCCAGCAGATTTTTTAATTGAATTACTTGCAATTGATTGGGAAAATCCAATAGAGAAATTAACACAATTAGAAAAGTATGTCATTTATTAAAAAAAACTTTTTTAAAAATTTAGATGGGGTGATAATTGGGCAAGTACTTCTCAATCATTTTTACGTGAATGGGTAAGAAAAAAATTTATATAGAAAAAAATTTATATAAAAAAAAATTTATATAGAAAAAAATTTATATAGAAAAAAATTTATATGGAAAAAAATTTATATAGAAAAAAATTTATATAGAGAAAAATTTATATATTTGATTAGGAAACTGATTTAAAACATAAGTTTAACGAAACATTAGAAGGAGAATCAGATGTCTCAAATATACAAAGTCTTATTTCTTTTAAACAAACAGAAGTAAGATTGTATTTATAATAAATATAATATTAAGAAACCATTTCTTTTACCAAGAACCGAAGATGGAAAACCAAAAAATGTTCCAACTAGAACTATAGTTGCTACAATACTTAATAGAAATATAATTTCAACTGCTCGTAATCCTTCTGTTGTTCGTGCGAGATTGATACAAGTTATTTTAACAGCTTTATTTGGAGGTTTCATTTATTTCAGGTAGTTTAAAAAAAAATTTTTAAATAATTTAGACTTGAAGATTCATCATCTTATTCAAAAGCAGGAGCTTGTTTCTTCATAATGGTAAATCAAGGTTTTATGATGACATTTTCTGTAATTACGGCTTTCATGAGCGAAAAATCATTAGTTATACGAGAAAGAGATGCGGGTATTAAATTATGAATATTAATTAATTTTTATAGGTCTTTTTAGCTTGTCAACTTTTTTCATCTCTAAAGTATTCAGTGACCTTATTTTTCAATTTTATTTGCCAATCATTTATTTATCGTAAGATTTATAAAAAAATTATAATTTAGAATTTGTTGGTTTATAATGGGCCTTAATGATACCTTCTGGAGATTTATTGTTGCTGTCTGTTATGTATTTGGAATGTCACTCGGCGTTGCAAGTATTGGCTATATTGTAGCATCATTTGCGCCTCATGTAAGATTTAAAAAAAAAATTTTTAAATTTTTTTCACGAAATTTTTTTTTTTTAAATTTTTTTTTTAATAATTTTTTTCTTAAGATTGGTGTAGCAGTCGCTTTGGGACCTGTATTAATACTTCCATTTCTAATGGTTTCTGGTTTTGTAATTCAAAAAGCATCATTACCAAAATTTTGGTCCTGGCTATACGTAAGATTTTTTATTAATAAAATAATTTTAGCATCTCTCACCTTTTGTTTATGCATTTTCGGGATTAATGAGATGCGTTTTTCTTGATGTCGAATATAATCTACCATCAAAAGATTTAAAGAAGGGTCATTTGCTTGGAAACGACGTATGTTCATTTTCTTTTTGAAATTTTTATCACTATATAGGTTTTACGTGAATTCGAAATATCGACTGATCCTGAAAGATGGTGGATTGATTTTGGTGCACTTGTTGCTTGGATAATTCTGTGAGATATTTTTTTTTTAATTTTTTATTTAGTGGACGTTTATTTGCTTGGGTTCTTTTTGTTTGGACAAATCGAAAACGATCAAAATTTTTGTTATAATACTTTTTTTTTCAACATTTGTGTAAAAATTTAATAGTCAATATGTTTATCACTTAAATGTACTAAAAGGGACACTTAATTTTATGATATTATGTATTCAGCTCCTATAATAAAAAATTATCTACTATAAATGATATTTGTCCCAAAAACCCGACGATAAATATAAATCTACTGTTAATAAATTATATTTAATGTATGAGATAAATGAATTATTTAAAATAGGCTATTAGCTCAATCAAATTGAATTAAACAAGAATTAATTAATTGTTGAGAAAAAATTTGCAATACATAAATATTTTATAAAATATAATGATTTATTTTTTTGAAGTCTTAAAATTTTTATGTCAGACGGGTGCTGTAATGATTAACATATATTCCATTATTTTTAATTCCACCTTCAAATAAAAAAAAAATCAAAAAATTAATTTTTCTTTATTTAATTTTAATAAACATTCTATTTTTAGACAATTGACAGAATATCAACACAACTGTAAAAAATTTGATGGTTAGGATTTTTAAAAAATTATTTTATTACAAAATTAGGCAAAAAAAATTTTTCGAAATTTTTTCAAATTATTTTTTTAAAAAAATTTTAAGAAATTTAAATTGATTGATAAATGAAAAACCAGATTCAAGTTTTTTATTATGGCATTAATTTTTTTATATATTTAAAATTTTATTAATAATAAAATTTTAAATATTCTTAGTTATGTAAAAATTTTATTTAAGAATATTTTTAAAAGATTTAAAATTTAAACAATCAAAATTTTTAATAAAAAATATTAATTTTAAATATTATTATAAATTATTTTAAATATTTATAGACCTAAATTATTGGATAATTTGTTAATTTTTTTTTAAAAAATTAATGATCCAATTGAAAGATCAAAATTATATGAAAATATATATTTAATGGATTTACTTGATAAAAAATTAGTACTTAAATTATAAAAAAAAATTAAATTGGGACAAATTATCATTTTAAATAAAATTAATATATATTTATTTAAATATATGTCATGAAGAAATAATTAATAAAATTAAGTAAAAATAATTTTTATAATTTAAAATTAAATTAATTGATTAATTTTATTAGTTTACTTTTTATTTGATTGTTTTCATTTATATAATTAATGTATTGAAGTGGTTATAATGAGAGTAGTAGTTTATTTTTATAATCTCAAAATATTTGAATTAATTACAAAGTTGAGATGATGAAAATCAAAATTTTATTGTCTTAGAATCAAATGGATTCTCAATAATAATTTTTTTGAAGGAAATAAAAATTTCTTATTACAAATAAATGAAATAAATCTTTTAAAAAAAATTAATTTAAAGAATTAGAATATAAAGTTTATGAAAATGTAAAAAAAAAAAATTCAAAATTTTAAATTAATAAATATTATAGGATCTTCTTATTTAACTATTATTATTCCTGAAAATATTTTAAAAAAATTTTTAGTAAGATTAAAAAAATATTTTAATATTCTTTGTATGGTCGGGAGCTGATTTTAATTTAAATTCAAATAATGATTTTTAGCTTATTTTTCAAATTGGTTATTAATAAAATAAGGAGCTATCATATTTGAAATAAATTTAAATTTTAAAAAAAATTAAATTTTTCGTTTTTTTTTTTGACATTAAATTTTTTATTTTATAAAATTCATCTATCCTGTTAGCTGTTCATTTTTTGCTAATTGAGCATCAGTCTCAAAATATTTATGTCGAGCAACAATTTGAGTTAATTCACTCTGAAAATTCTTTTTTTTTTTTAAAATCTCACTTGAACATCATTAATTTTTTCATTTAAAGACATATCTTTATTACGTGAATTATTAATAATTTCTTTGTCTATCATTGAGAATTGTTCACGTTGTGATTCTAATGCCTAAAACATTTCAGATAAAATCTAATTATATCTCACATTTTGTATCGCATTAGCAGTTTCCATTGATATATCTAATTTAAACTTTTTTTTAATTATTTTTTTAATTACCTTCTTTCGCATAAATAAGAGGAACTAAAAAAAAATAAATGCAAATCTTTTAAAATATCTTACTTGGTTTTATTTTCATAGTTAGAGGAGTCACATTCTCTTGAGATTTTGTTTCAGGATTACTTGATTTTACTTCAGCATTTTGACTTGTAGCCTTATCTGTCTCTTCAGTCTTCTCCTCAACTTTCTTATTCTGGGCTCGACGAGATGGAAACTCCATAGCTAGAGTCAAAGTATCTGGCAGACCTCCTTGAGCTGCTTGATCAACTTTCTCTTTCATATCATCACGAGCACTTTTTCTGATCGACACTTATAATTAAGGTTATCCTAACAGCTCTTTCTGAAGCCTAACTATATCTTCTTTCAAGCCGGTCAGCGACTTTTGTTCTTCTTCAATAGCATGTCGCAGAAAATTAATGAGATCAGTCGATATCGACGGAGACTGTAATTGGCCTGCTAAATTACCTGATTTCATCAATATATACCTTCCTGCTGCAATTCTGGCGGCGGCGATTGATTTTCAACGGGTATCGGCGCTTCAGATGGCAGTGGCTTATCCATCTCTAGCGCGGCTTTGTCAGGCGCTACAATGCCATTGGGAGATGATGGTAAGGGAGGCAATGGGAAAGGTCCCCCTTGATGTAGAATCGGTGATGTAGTCTGTGCCGCTTCTTGACTGCCAACTTTGATATTTAGGAAATATTCATAGCGTTACATACCTATACTCACAACAAACAACAACAGTATCAATACATAGTTTTTTAGGTCAAGGAAATCATTTTTCATGACTTCTCACATATGTTTGTTCACCGCCCCCCCCTTTTATTTAATTTTTCAGATGTTTTTGGGTGCAAAGTTAACATGCGTCAGATTATTAATCATTAATTATATCTATGTGCTGCAGACAAAGAAAGTATAAAATTGTGAATCTTTCTATAGTTGCGCACCACGAATACTTAAGCAAAGTTCGTCCAACAGTTCTCCTGTGTCCCTAAGTAATAAAAGTCGCACTTCTCCTAATCTGAAAGGCTCTTTGAAAATGGCTTCTGTGTCGATTGTAAATCCCAAGGCAGACGTTCTCAGAAGCTCTGCGGCACTGGCGGCAAATTGTAATGCTGCACGAGGTCTTATGGAAGTCCTAAAGAGTAATCTTGGCCCTCGCGGGACACTGAAAATGCTGGTTGGTGGTGCTGGTCAGATTAAAGTCACAAAAGATGGAAATGTTTTGCTTCACGAAATGCAAATTCAACATCCAACAGCCGCTATGATTGCACGAGCTTCAACTGCCCAAGATACCATGACGGGTGATGGTACAACATCGACAGTGTTGATAATAGGAGAGCTTATGAAGCAAGCCGAAAGATATTTATCCGAAGGTGTTCATCCTCGATTAATATGTGAAGGAATTGAAAGATCCCGTGTAGAGGTTTTACAGTTATTGGAAAAACTAAAAGTCAATTGCAAGCCTGATCGTGAGATTCTAGAAAGCGTTTCACGTACTTCATTAAGAACAAAGTTACAACCCATGTTGTCTGATCAACTGAATAAAATTCTTGTCGATGCTATATTATGTATAACCAAGGATCAAGAGCCAATCGATCTATTTATGGTGGAAATACTTCATATGAAACAGAAACTCACTACTGATACTAAATTCATACGTGGCATGGTCATGGATCATGGTGCACGTCATCCAGATATGCCCAGATATCTGAAAAATTGTTGTGTACTTACTTGTAATGTATCACTCGAATATGAAAAAACAGAAGTTAACTCAGGATTTTTTTATAATTCAGCGGAACAAAGAAGTAGATTAGTGGAAGCTGAAAGAAAGTTTACAGATGATAAAGTTCGAAAAATAATTGAATTAAAACGTCAAGTAAAAAAACCATATTAAAAATAGATATTATAGGTTTGTGAAGATAATAAAAAAAGTTTTGTTGTTTTTAATCAAAAAGGAATAGATCCTCCATCGCTTGATTTATTAGCACGAGAAGGAATATTAGCCTTACGTAGAGTAAGTACTTAAAAAAATTTAAAAAAAAATATTTTAAAAAAAAAAATATTATTTTTTTGAAAATGAATTATTTAGGTAAAACGACGAAATATGGAAAGATTAACATTATGCTGTGGTGGCAATGCTGTTAATTCAGTACATGATTTAACACCTGAAGATTTAGGTTTTGCAGCCGAGGTGAGACATAGTTTATTATTCAAATTGTATTGATTATTAATTTAATTAATTATTTCTATAATTATTATTATTATTATTATTTATTCTGTAACATAATATATAGGAATCATAAATAATTATAATAAATAATTTAATTTAATATGCTATTTCATGTTTAATTTTATTTTAATTTTTTTTGACATGTAGTAATCTAAAATGTTTTTCTTTAATAACTTTAAATTAATTTTTATTATTTTTTTCTTATTATTATTTTTTCTTCCTTACTTTTTTTTATAAGTACTAAGATATAATTAATACTTTTAAATCATAATAAATATAATATTATAAAAATAATAATAATAATTAATAAAATTGATTTTAATTTATATAATTATTTGAGAAGTTTTATTCATTATAATATTAGTTTTAATAATATTATTATTAATAATCGTATATATATATATATTAGGTATATGAAGAATCACATGGAGATGAAAAATGGACATTTGTTGAGGTTTTAAAAGATCCCAAGTCTTGTGCTATACTTGTTAAAGGACCAGATGATCATTCAATAGGTCAAATTAAAGATGCTATTCGTGATGGTTTAAGAGCATTAAAAAATGTTATTGAAGATCAATGTATTATACCAGGAGCAGGAGCTTTTGAAATTGCTGCAGCAATTAGATTACAAGTAATAACATATTATTAATTTAATATAATTAGGAAATGGCTCGAAATGAAATTATCGGTAAATCTAAGTTAGGTGTACAAGTATTTGCTGATGCAATGTTAATAATACCAAAAACACTTGCACAAAATTCTGGTTTAGATGCTCAGGTAAATTTTCGCTATATTTTTTTTTTTTTTTTCAGGATTGTATTTTGAGTTTAATTGAAGAACAATTAAAAACTAAAAATTTAATTGGTTTAGATATTATTACGGGAAAACCTTGTGCACCGGCAATTTCAGGTATTCAAAATTATTAAAAAAACATATTTTTTTTTTTTAATTTAATTATATAATTTCAGGTATTTGGGACAATTATCGGGTTAAAAAACAAATGTTATCACTTGCCCCAGCATTAACTCAACAATTATTACTTGTTGATGAAATTATTAAAGCTGGCAAACAAATGGGTGGTTCTAAATAAATTTTCATTTTAAAAAAAAAAAAAAGTCCCAATATCATATTGTCTGAACAAATTATGCTTTCCCAAACTAAAAAAAAAATAAACTTAAATAATTCTTAAAGTATTTAAATTTTTGATTTCAATGATTAAAAAAATATCTCAAATAAGTTTCTCAATTTTAACAACTTCAATAAAAAAATTGGATAGTTTTGGTATTTTTTTATTGAATTCATTATATGTCGTCTTTGTTATCTAATTTGTAAAAAATAATTTATTTTTTTTTTATGTGATTTCTCTTTGAATGAAATAATATTTGTGAAGTTTTTTTTTTTAATATAAATTTGTGAAAATGTTGAATATCAAATTAAGAGATTAGGTACGTGCCTATGAGAACTTCATCCCCGTGTATAATTGAAGCTATATTTTTATGGCGATTTAATGAAATTTTGGGACAAGAAAATGTTGCGTGTGATCCTCCAAAGTAAAATTTTCTTTTTTATAAAATTATAGGGAAATTTTTCCTGAATTTTATGAGGCACTTAATACATCAAAGGTTTCACAATCATTTATTTCTCATGATAATGAGCCAAAGGCTGTAACAGTGTAATTAAAAAAAAAAATTCAAAATAGTTCAGAGATGTCCCACCAAATTGGAAAGTTTCTGGAGCTCCTATAACTTTATATAGTACACAATATGCTCGTAATTCATTAAAAGTAAAAATATTTTAATATTAAATTTTTTTTTTTTTTTTTGGTTATTCAAAATTCAGTTCACTATTGCATTTGCTTTAAATTCATCAATAAAGTCTCCATATTGGTTATCTAGTTTATGTATACGAACAGCGTTATGTCTTAAATCCTTAGAGGTTTGTAAAAAAAAATTATTATTTTAATTATTTTAAAAAAAATTATTATTTTAAAAAAAATTATTATTTTAATTATTTTAAAAAAAATTATTATTTTAAAAAAAATTATTATTTTAATTATTTTTAAAAAACATTATCATTATTTTCTAGGAAAATGATAAAGGAGCTTTATCTTCTGATTTGAGACTTCCAAAAATAGTTGAATTTCTTAAAAAAATTAAAATACAAGTAAATAAATCAAATCGTATATTTCTAAAATTATGTATGAAAAAAAAAAAAAAAACAATTTTTTTTTGGTAGCGGAAGTTGATTGTTTAGCATTGTTATTACGATCACCACTGTCAATAAATTTCAAAATTAATTTTTATGATGTGAGTTTTTTAAATTTATAATATATTTATAGGTACCAATACCTCTTATAAATTTACAAAAATTAATTAATTTCAATTTTGGGAATGTATGTTATTTATATATTATTTTTTAAGAATAAAATATTTCATAATTATTCATTAAAATTATCTTCAGTACTTGATTTGACATTATGTCAGGTAAAAAATTTTATATTATATTATACAGATAATACCTTTTATAAATGGATCACGTACTTTATATGAAATTTCACAAGAAAGTCTTGTCGATATAAATAATATTAAAATTATTATAAAATATTTAAGGTCAATTTTATATTTTAATCAATAATATAATAGAGCATCAAATTTTATATATTTAATTGATTTATTTGATGTAAGTAAATTATTAATTAAAAAAAAAAAAGATTTCAAATATTTATGTAATTATTGACGAAATTAAACCAATTAATCAAATTGCCATAAATTATTTACAAGAAGGTCTTACTGGTGAATTTTTTAAAATAATTTTTTTTTTTTTCTTTTAGACGGAAAATTACAGCCTACAACAACAGATTTGTATAATTTATATCTTTCATTAGGAAAAATAAATCAAGTAAAATATTAATTCAATTTTTATTTTAATTAAGGATTACAATACCATAGAAAATTTTTTTTTTAAAAATGAAATTATTTTCCGTAAATATTCAATTTCATTAAGGTAAAAAATTTTCAAAAAAATTTTAAAATTATCTTAATTTTTTTATGAAGACATTTTGTTACTTATGGATTAATAAAATCATTTATAAGACGATTACATGAATATCCAATTATCAAGTTAACTAGTAAGTCTAATTTATTTAATTTTTTTAAGATAACAAATTTTTTGAAAAACATTTTGCGAAGTAAGAATATTTTTTCTTAAATCTTAAGATTACAAAATCAACCCATAGATGCTTTAACAGTTTCTTGGGGTTTACAAAATAAAGAGTCTACTATTAAAGAATTAGAACATTTAATTAAACAAGTACATGGTACATTATCCTGGAATTTTATATTTTAATAATTTTATAAATCTATCTTAAAAATAATTTTAAAAAATTATACAGTTTTTTTTTGATGCAATTTCTATTAAGAATAAATGTTGTTCTTTTGCATGTATATTCGATTGCATGTCTTTTGTGCATTTTTTTTTTACCATATTTTCGAATTTTTTGTTTATGTTACTACATACTTCTTTTTCAATTAATAATTAATCTAGGTTATCTTGCAACAATAATGCATGTTTTTTCTGCATTTTATTTTCATACAATTATTCCTCTTTTTTATTGAAAGATATTATTGCATGCTCAATATCGAAAATAACAAATAAAATTTTAATATCTGAGTCGTATGTAAATTCTCAAAAGTTATTTTTTCAATAAGTAAAAAAAAATATAATAATTTGACCAAATAATATTCTTAAATTTCAGGACTACGTTTGCGCACATACAAAAAATCAGAGGTGGAAACAATTTATTCCTTTAATATGGAGTGAAACGTGGGCTCGCCTATTACGTTGTCATTTGAGGCTTTCTTTTTACCCTTTCCGCGCACCACCAGATAGAGTACGCAGATTATTAAGACAACGCCGTAAAGCTAATAAAAATAAGAACTTTTTTTTCTATAATAACTTACACCCGCTGCCAAAAAACTTGAGACACCTCGATCTTTTCTAACTTCTGCCTTAACTTCTAGCGTGTGAGAATCTTGTAAACATAAAATGCCGACAACAATCTATTTTTCGAAATTGTCCAATGGACATTTACTTACAAATAGTAATACTGCAACTGGCGACATTACCATGCAGCATAAAGCGCAACAGTTCAATGAACACATTGTACTTTAAGACAATAATGTCTCGCAGCTCAGCTGAATCAGCAAATCGTTACGTTTAACCCGGCTTTTCTACTTTATCTTAAATTTTTTTTCCTGTTTGGGAAACAGGCTTAGCAGACATTTAGTCGAGGTCCGCTTTGATGAGGTCCGACGGCGGTGTACAACGCTTACGCTCAGCTCTAAATCTTGTATATCGCACAAATGCCTCCATACCTTCACCCACGGCGATTGAAACGCTTGTTCCTGGAGGAAAAAGCTTTTCCGATGCTGCGGTCTGTGTAGGGTATTTTAACATTCCGTCATCTCGTAATTATGTGGCCACTGAAGAGCTACAGCTGCCCGAGAGTCATGGATTGATTCTCCAACATTTAGCAATCTTATCTCGTGATGAAACAGCCATAAGTGGTTCAGTTGCAGGCAGAACGAGTCCTGAGCCTGAGGCTTGTGGAGTTCAAGTTTGGGTTTCTGATGCTGCGTTTCCGCGAAGTCGTCTGATACCTCTAACAGGAGTTTTGTCTCCCGGTGGAGGACTCATCTTCGTAGCCGATGCTCCCGAAATGATAGTCGATAGAATTGTTCTGCAAGGTCAATTCGAACATTTGACTGTTTGTCTATATGGTCGACCTTTCGACGTACAAACAGATCCCCGTGTTTTAATGTCAAGACGGTATTCAAAAAAAATTTATTTTTCTCATCAAACATTCTCAGATTAATGTCCTCCGGTGTACGACGTCGTATTGCTAGAGTTTCTGTTTCGCCGTCATTTGTGGATATCTGTCCCATAGATGCAGCGAAATTTGACTCCAATGATCATTCATCAAGTAAATTTTCCCTTTCCGCAGATACTCCTGCTGTTCATCAATCAAGATCCGTTCCCACTTGTTTGTGTTTGAAAGAACCATCCCAGGACTTCGCAGATTTAGTCGATTCATTATGTCATAATAATGAGACGACAACAATAACAACAAATCAACCTGAGAATCCCTCAACAACTACGAACTCGTCATCCTCAAATGTTCTTCAAATTCCTGACTTAAGCATTTTCCAAGAACTCGCTTGTAATTTGATACCTGAATTGCGACTTTTTGATTTTGCGTTACCTAATTGTGATACGGGAATTTTAACTCACAAAAAATGGCGTAATATATTGTCATTGATTCTTTGGCCTTTACAATATTCTTCAACTGGCACTTATTCGGCATTTCTGACACTTATTATTTCTCATCTTTCTTCCTCTGATGAGAGCACAGACAATCAAGAGAAAAAAGTTACTGGTGTCATCACAGAGGATGGTTCAGCTATTCTTTCTGAAGCGGAAGTCCCAATTTTCAATCCGGCATCTGGGACTTCCGATCAAATTGTTGCAGCTTTACAGCTCCTTGCAGCAGTTGTTAAGGAATCGAAGGAAGTTATTAAATTGCTTATTAAAATTGATGCAGTTCGAGTGATTGCAAAATTATCAGGCTTAGAGATAACCATACCCGCTAAAACTAGTACGATAAGTGCTGCATATCCTGAGATTGCGGAGATCAATAACCCATGCTATCGAGTTCAAGTAAGAATCTTTGTTTCTCAATTAAAAAAACAGATTGCAGCAATGCATGTATTAGCCGCAATCTCATGTCATAGAGTTGGTATTATGGCTATGGTACACCTACCGCAACAGTCTGACTCAGCCGAAAGTTTAATATCAGTTTATGAAGCCCTTGTTATCGCGATGACAAAAAAAAGAGATTTTGCCAGGTAATCATAATACATATATATCACTTTTTACAGAATGAGAGGTCGGAATTTATTTCTTGAAATCGCCTCCAATGTGAAGCTTTTGAGTTTAATAAATAGATGTCTAGCTACAGCCAACAATTTCCAGACTAAAACAGAAGATGAAATAGATGAAGAAGATAAGGAAGCCATTGGACCTCTAATTGAATCAGTCTCCGCGTTGTCAATTGCCTCCCAATGGGACCTTGAGAGACAGCAAGAATATGAGGAAATAGGAGAAGGGTTTAGCTCGACTATTCATTCCCGACTGAGTCGTTTGTCCCAAATAGGAAGTAATAGAGGTGAAAGAAACGATGGCTTTGGACCTGATAATCATCCTAAAAGTGCTGAGGTTACAAAAGAGAGCTTTTGTGAGAGATTTTCTCGAATTGTTGATTCAGCCCCACTGATACCTCTTCTATTGAAATGTCGCTCAAAGCTATCCAAATCAAAGCACCTGACCAGAAATTCAAAAAAAAAATCCGTTCCACCAAAAGAAAGTGAATGTCCTACTGAAACTCAATCATCATCGAACACCAGCTACTTAACAGCAGTGCAAAATCAGAAGAACTCTTTGAAGTTTTCGTCAAATCCAACGCTCAGAGCAGAGACTGAGATAAACGGCTTACTTACGTGGTACTTAATGTCAACTGTCGGAGCTCTCAGCTTCTTGTCTTCTGGTTTTACTTGCAAATGCCCAGGATGCTTTTCTGCTGATTGTTCCACAGGCAGCAGTTCCGATAAACAACATCATTCTGATTCCCTTGTCGAAATACTTCCTTTAGCCGTGAAGGAGTTCTTGTCGCGAATTTTAAAGTCCCAGAACCTGATTATGCGATTAATTTATTGTCAGAGTGACGATGACACTTCTGATTCTAACGTAGCAGCACAAGATTCAAAAAAACGAACACGAGACGTGGAAGAAAGTAACGATTCTGATGAAGCTCAAGTTTATGTGTCTTTTAAGGTTTTGCAGGAGTTGTCAGAATTTGTTTCTGAACCCGATAATGCTGGTATTCTACTGATAGCTTTCAAAAACGACATCCCAACTTTGGCGTCCTGTTTGGCTCGCATCTTCAAGGCTTTCGCCATAACACAACTCACTGAACTTGATGCATCGAATACTATCGTTGAATCGCTCGAAATATTTAATGGCCATGCCTGTATAATAGCTGCCATAAAGTAAGCTTAACCATTTCTTAAAAAAATTTTTAAATGACTAATGGTCTGTCAAAAAAAACTTTTTTTTGTTTTTATTGCCAGGTTTACATGTAATATCGTTTTGAGTTTAACAAAAGTCATGTATTCTGAGAGCTTCGTGACACACTTTGCCGCTTCCGTGGGGGACATTGTAACTCAAATGGGACAGATCTCCCGTGAATGCTTGCAGGTATGTGAATTTTCTTTGAATCGAGAATACAGAGTTGTAATACAATAAGTGATATGGCATTTAATTCCTCACGTCACAATGCAACTGGTTGGGGTATTACAGACCTCAGTGTTGATGCGTATGAAAGCTTCGATATCGCGGATGATAACAATGATGCACGAACAAGTGGAGCTCTACAAACTCTTGTACCATCTTCATTATTTACAGCTTTACATCAAGTACGCAGTTTTGAAATGACTATCGCTCCTTCAATCATTTTGAACTGAATATTCCATTAGGTTTTCAATCGTGATCATGTATTTGCTATGCAAGTAACAGAAATTGCCGCAATTTGCCAAATCATCAAAGAAACCGCAGCAGCCAGCCGAGAAGCTCACGATAGAATACAAACATCTGAGACGCTTTTTGACCCTTCTGTATCTTTAGCGACGGCTAGTGCTGAGATTATCTCACCATCAAAGATGAAAGCCGTTAAATTTCTTATTTCTTTGTTACAGTAAGCAGAAAGTTTCAGTTAGATTCTCAATCAGAACTATTGGCGCTTCAATAAGCCCAAATATTGTTGTACCCACGAGCGAGTCTGTAGAAATTGCCAATTCTGGTGGTTTAGTACAACCTGCGGTACAAACACAAGGAACAGCAAGTTCTATTGCTCCGCGTCTTGGTGGTTTTTCAGGTGCTATGGGCGTTCCTTCCTTAGAGATTCGATGGCCTGAATCAAAGGTATCTCCAGAAGGGGGGGGTAATGACGCGAATACTGGGGGAGGAGGTCCTCAATCAATACCACCAGACTGGATTTCACAAAGCTTAATTGTTCTTCGTTTATTAATTCGAGAAGCGACTTCAGCGTATCAAGATAGAAGCGCGAAGAACCTCATGCACTGTTCTATTCTTGGAGTCGATCAATTTGCTGAAGCTATCAGATCTGATTGCCTCGACGACCCAATCTTTGCCATACAGGAGGGACAAGCCACATTACGTGTCGCACTGACTCAGATGTTGATTGGATTGGCAGCTGCTTTATCGCCAAGTTCACGACTCTGTGATATTGGACTATTAGAAGGGACGCGAGCTGCCGTTTGGTTTGAATCTATAAAGGATGCTGCAATCGTCCTCGAGTAGGTTTGTCTTTGAAAAAACATATTAAAAGCTTTTGGTTTCAATACGTTGTCTCCTCAGGGCTGCGCTCCAATTATTATACGTACTTCTGGATAATATTCTGCCGGTTGCTCCCTATCCTATTTCACCACTTTTAACGACAAAATTGGCCTCACAACGAGCACTTCCATCTGTTTCTCGATTTGCGTCGACTACAGGGACTTCCTGGCTGCCTGGAGAGCTGACTGATTCCTCTTTAAGAGATGCATTGATAATTGTAACAGCTCAGCTTGGGTCAGTGTGGTGCCATTTGGGCCGTTTACGACATCCGTCGGTGAACGCCTTCAAAACATTGGAAAGAGTCTGTTCTTCGTTGGATATTGCTTGTGCCGCTATGCGGCTGTGGGTCTGGAGATGTCCTGGATGTGCGCCTGCAATAATCTCTGCCATAATTCGCCATGCAAGAGTTGAGCCATCCCGTTTCATCGTTGTTCCGCTCCTAATAACAGCTATTGGAGGTCTCAGTCTCGTTTTGCCTGCCAATGAAACTGTCGTAAAAATCGGTGATTCTCAGCCTCCCATCATGGCGCTGGAACTTATGGGGGCTGAGGGTCGTAATCTCGAGGCAGTCGTCACCAGACTAAAACAAATGTATGTTCTCAAACGACAAATGGATAGTGCTCGTACTGGTATTGGAGCTGGCCCTGCGCTTGTTCCAGCGACAGCAGCAGTAGGGAGTCGTCTTCCACCCTCAATGACAACACTAAATTTATCCGCTCGCTGCCATTTGCCAACCTTGTGTGAGGACGCTCTGTACGGCAGTGGAATGCCTCACTATTTGAGGTTTCAGATACCACTCGTCCCGCCATCTATGGCGAGGCATCCAGGCGGAGGACCTGCGCCTCCGCCAGGCCCACAACAACCAGGAAACTGCGGTCCCGCAGGGCATGAGTGGGTGCGAAGACGACTCGGACGATTGACAGTGGGACACGAAGCAGACTTACTTTCTCAGAGTATATTTAAGGCAGACAAGACCTCAACGACAACTCAGCAGTTACCGAAACTGGCGGCCCTTGCTTCTGCTGCAGCGTCCGCTGCAAGCATTGATGTCCCAGAATGGGCAGGATGGGACAGAACACGGGACTTGCTATTTGAGTCACTCGAAGAAGAAGCTATAGAAACAGCCATTGAGAGTGACAGAATGTCTGCCGTTCCGTTGGGCTTATCGCCAGCTGTAATTGCCACATTGACAGAGTCTCGAGCTCAAGCAAAGGAAGTCACACGTGCGCTTTTACAAGAGACTAATCTAGAGGAGGGCAAAAAACATCTTCTAAGACTTGAAAAAATTGCGCGCGAGTTTAAGTATTTGAAAGTTGAAGAAATTGGCGAAATTATTAGCGTCTTAGCATTATCAACATTTTCATCTAATGCTTATTTACATGCAGCTACCGCTCATGCCCTTGCATATTTATCTTTATCCGAGGGACCTCCAGTTCTGGATATACTGCTTTTGACAGCAAGAAGCGCAGTTGAAAATCTATCGTCATTCCTTGCACGTGAACTTCTGCTCAACAGGCGCCATGGTCTATCGCAACTATTTCTGATCTCAAAACTGATGATATTTATTGATAACACCTTCAACACTTATCCTTGTCCTACCCTTGAGTGTGCCATGTGTAGTATCCAACTTGCAGCTGAGGGCTTTAAGGCTCTACAAGATGTTCCAGTTATTGATCAAAGTTGCCCAACTTATCCCGTCTTGATGGGTTTGTTTGATTGTATCTTGCCGGCTGCGACAAGATTGCTTCGTTCTGGTCTACACATTTTTGGGCAATTCTTGACACTTTCATCACAACCTATATCACAGCAGATAGCGGCTGGACTGACCAATTTGCAGCCCACATCTGAAAGTGCTCCCTCCCAATGGATCGGAGGAGCCAGCAAAGGTGCAAGCAAATGCCGAAATGCAATGATCTACGGTCAATTCGCTTTGAGCCTTGAGAAACGTACCCCTGGAACAACTGCAGTTGAGGGCGCTGATCTCATTGCTGCAATCCGATCTTGTTGCCAAGGATTATGCGCTGTAATAAATCAATTGCCGGTTGCATGGGAAGTTCCCCGTAGATCAGCTGCTGGATTAGATACTCGCCATATGGAAGACCCAGCTCTTAATTGGACAGGACTAGCAACGTCGACAATTGAAGATATACTTGAGACCTTTGAGGTCTTGACTTCTAGCCGTTTACTTTGTGCTGTATCATTATTCGACATCCCTGCTTCATTTATCGTAAGTATTACAAACACATGAATGAAATTATTCGATCTTACAGGAATCTTATTGTGAGACAATTCAGAAAATGTCCGCCAGCGGTGTTCCCGCGACAGATAGTCAATTGGTGGTTTCAGGTACACCCGACCCAACAATTAAGCTTGATTCATTTGTCGTCACTCTTTCTGATGCCGTAACGCATTATGCGACACGGATTCTTTCTGAAAGTCCGGCTTTGTCGGAAGAAAGAGAGTTAGAGAAAGAAGAGGATTGTGAGGTTTCAAAGAGATTGTCAACGCTACTATCAATAATTGGAAGTTTTATTTCAATCGGACATTCTCTTTTTACAAAATGCAATTTAAATTCTGCTCCATTATTACTGCCATTTATTACCTCCGATCCAATTAATTCTGAAACTTTCGGTGGTCAGCCTCAAACATCAGAAGCGGTATGATCTAAGTTATTAAAAAAAATTTTTCTTCTAGGATGAAAAAGATGATGCAGCTGAAATCTATGGCGGTTTAGATGACATTCTCAAAACATCAACTATTGCAAATTCAAGTAAGATATGATAATTATGATTAGTTTTATATTTTTTTTTGGTTATTATCTTAATTTTAATCAATATTTTTATTATTATAAATTTATCTCTATTATTATAATAATCATTCATTATCATCAATCATCTATAAATTAAATTACATTATTAATTTTATTTAATAATTCAGATTATTTTTTATTCTATTGTGCTATAATTTACAGAATTATTTTTTCCTTGTAAAATTTTATGATAAATTTAATAATATTTAATCGATCATAATTTTTTTGAAAATATTTATTTTGATTAGAAATTGATAAGAAGAAAGAGTCGTCCTCTCCAATGACAGTGTCGTTAAGAAATTCATTTATGCAAGGAATACTAGATGGCATGCAACTTTTAAAAAAAACATTACAAACAAATGAAACAATGTCAAGAAAATTAAAAGAACTAGAGGCTGTTGTAGATTCACGCATTAATGAAATAATCGAATTACGTAAAATCGTTAAAGATATGCTTACTTCAAATCCTCCAACTTTGGTAATTCACATAATATATTTGTTCATATTGATTCAGATTCTAAGAGCTCCTCAACTATTGGAAGATATTTTTATGTCTTCGCAAGAGCCTCCTGGAAAAATATTTCTTGATAGAAGTACGACATCTCCCCCTGGCTATTCAAAGGGCATACCTCTTTTTTTTGGAAAATCTTGTACGGGTGTTTCGAATCCTTGTTTAGTTCCATCAATAAATCAAATAGCCAATGACATGGTAAGAATTCCCGCCTTTTTTTTCAATAATTTTTCAGATGTCCGATCCTCTTTGGAACAATTGCGCTCTTCTTGACACTGTTATTTGTCAAGATCAGGAAACTAGAGGCGTTGTAGATTCATTTGAGTGCTTAAAGGATATTCTACGTTCTATAGTGACCGGCGAGGTAATTTACGGCGGAAAAAATGTCAGTACTTTCATTATTTTTCCAAACAGATCATACCAGCGAACACGTCATTAATGACATATTTCTCGGACTCCCGACATTTTTCCTTAGCTCCTCCCTCTGTTGCGTGGCATCAACCAATTGTTACTATTCCTCCTGTGACAGCAACAATGCCACGTGCTTGTGTTCCGACACCAGTAGCTGGAGTAGAATCAGCTTCTTCATTTGTTGCTCCCGATCCGTTCAGAGCTCGAAAAGGTGGACCATCTTCTCGCGCTCCATCAAAACATGTGGATGAATTTGAAGCTGAGCAACAGCAAGCTGCTGGCAAAATAGACGATTCAGATGCTCATTCTGTTGAGGCATCGTTAGCTGCAATTCCACAATGGGCCGAATTTGTAGCCGGTGGAGCAGAAAAAGGTTTGAATATTATGGAAATTCTAAAGGTATGCAATGCTCTAGAAATAAATCATATTTCAGACACCGCATTTATTACAAGATCCTCAAATTGAATCAAAGTTTAGAAGTCTAGTTGATTTACACCCAAGTATACAAGCACTTTTTCAAATGATGGAACTACAGATTTAGCACCTAGTAGTATCAGTATTTTTTCAAATCGCATATGAAATGCACGCGAGGTCAATTTTCAGTATATATGATGTATATGTTTCAACAAAAATTCGCAAAGGGCCAAATTTGGAAGGCGCGGATTTTTTTTCATGTTGCATCCATTAAAATTGGTGCATGATGCCCATAAAACATGTGCGGCTTTTATCTCATTGTTGCCTGAATTATTGCTTTCATTAATCTCGCTCACTTACAAACACGAAACGTACTTGGCGAGAGCAAGGGTCTGAATTATGAATGAATTTAAGCTTGCGACGAAAAGGTGCATGTGTGGAACATCTTAAGCAGATTTAGTGCCAGTCGCGAAAGGTTTCAATTATTTTTTAAAAGATGCAATTTTCTGATTTACATTAATAATTAATTTTTAAGCAGGAATGAAAACTTTAGTACTGTGTTTGTTTATTCTTAGTGCAGTCGGCATGAGCCAAATATCAATGCCTTCAACAACAGTTTCTGCAGCAACAAATCAAGAGTTTGAGTCGATTTTGATTGTATGGAGAGATAATATGTATCAGAATATATCCATAGGAAAAATGAATGCGGAAAAAATTATATGTGGTATGAGATAATGCCCAATTATTCCTCTTAAGATGCATGTGAATCTAGTTTTCATAATTCATTGCTTTTATGTCAAAATTTTAATATTATACATTTGTCGGCTTTAAATCAAGCGCAAATAGAAAAGGTCCCAAAAAATATTGTTTCTACAGTAAGTATAAAAATTATGGAATTTTTTTTTAGTTCGTGAATTATTTAAAAAATCTTCCTGAGATTAAATTTGCAGAAACAGATTCGGAGCTATTTTTAATAGATTGACTTAACGAAAATAAATTTAACAAATATATGATTATTTTTCATTTCAAAATTTTCTTTTGCAAAAAATCATTTATAATTAATCGAGCTTATTTGTTGCCTCTGTGTTAATAAAATCTATTTAGTAATGATTTAAATTATTGATTATTGTTACTTTTTTCATAACTTATGCATTAAAATTTGTGCACCTTAATATTATATATAATGGATTATTCTGCAGAATTGGTCTAATTATTTGATGCAAATTAAATTTTTTTTTAATTAAAATTTTTCTTGAAATGTTTTTTTGAAAAAATATATTCAACCACATTTTATTCCTTAACGATAAATATTTATAGGTTATCATTTTGGAAACTTGGCTTTTCCATTATTCAATATTACAAGTACATATTCAAAGTTTAAATTAAGAAACTTCCAAAGTAATCTGTATTTTCTCAAGATTAAAAACTGTCAATAAAAATCTTGAAGAATTTGAAAATATTCTGGAATCTTCATAAATTTGTTTTATAGTAATTTTATTTTTTTGCATGCAACCGTTTTACATAATTACATGCAACAATTTTATTCTTTTTGCATGCAAACCGTTTTACATAATTACATGCAATGATTTTATTCTTTTTGCATGCAACCGTTTTGCATAATTACATGCAACCAATTTGAATTGTAATTTATTTATTTACATTAATTTGTTTCCTTTTTTTATGGCGAATCTTTTTTCTGGACATCAATATTTTCAAATAACATTGTAATAAATTATTTACAATTTCGAGTTCTTTAACATTGTTGTAAGCTGCTCTTGCAAGTTGATTGTGGAAATCTTATATTGTTGCGTGCCTATGCAAAAAATAAAAAAACACCTACAAAATTTTAAAAAAATTTTCTAGGTAACAGCAACATAAAGTTCCTGGATGTAATAGAAAATTTCTACATAAATTATCTCAGTCGGCGAATGTCCGTACGCGTATCAAAAAGTGCGCAACGTGAATCGGAGGATGAATTTAGCTTTATGAAGTATGTGTGGCGGTAGATTTAAGTAGTGCAAATATTTTTGTATCACTCAACACTAAAGAAAAAATGTATGCAGGTCAGAGTGTTGCAATTATGCATGTAACATGAAAATTAACTACTTGCAAATAACATGTACAGCATTGAACAATGTAAATGATTAAACTGCCTTCCAGTCTCGCTAGATTGTTTTGTCTGGCGTCAACTCAAAGTAATATTTTTAATGTTTGTCGCGTGACCCGAACATTGCATGCATTGCATACCACCATTATTCATCAGTCATTAAACAATTATTTATCGACATTTCTTTTCACAACCTTGGAATTTTTTTTCTAAAGGAATAATGAAAGCTTTCATTTTGTGTTTATTCATGCTATGTAGCATTGGCATGAGCGACGAATCTTCAAGCACCCAACAAGTGGATCCGGCTTTAACCGTTAAACCATCGAGTAACCATCTTCGAATAGCGCGAGACATCTATGGGTTGGATTCAGTTCTTCTTGGATGGAAGGGTAATGCGTACAAAACTGGAACGAATGAGGAAAAGGCTCAATTACAAAAATTTGTTGATGGTAGGAGTCTTTCATAATGTATTATTTACTCAGATGCATGTCACGTAAGACTTTACGATAGACGATACATGTGCAAATATGTTAAATTAACACATTATCCGGAATTAAATGAAGCCCAAATTAAGGATATTCCTGATATTAATTCAACCTTATCTGTAAGATATAATCATTATGATCATTTTCTCAAATCAGATTTTGAGCTATGTGGAACAGATGCCACAGGTTCGTTGGGCTGGTAGATCAATTCGAACCTTCAACCGTTAACTAGATACTTAAATAAGTCGTAATTTACTTTTATTCTATTCAAATCATGCGCGGTATTTTAATCTGGAGTTTGAGAAAAATTTTTTCCTTAATAGATAGTCATATATTATAAAATTAAACAATTTCGAGAAGTAGAAAGAATAAACAAATCTTCTTTGTACTATAAGTCATCCTGACTAAAGCCATTTTTATTTAACACGACAAATTAGCAGACTCTGCGCACGAATGAAACAACAGGTCAACATCAACAACTTTTGCTTAATCAGCTGCTTTTTCTATGATGAAAAACTGAACTTATGGCGCTACAGTATAAGGTCTAATTCACATAAGTGATGAGCTTATTTTGAAATAGTGCTTCGCTAACCGGAATGACTACAACGCTGTCAAGCAAAATTTAGAAAACCTTACGCTGTTTGAAAAACGTGCGACGTTGAATATAAATGTATATTGCAATCGGTGGAATTTTGAGAATAGAGAACTTGTACAGCCTAAAATCTGATCTATTTAAACTTATTATGTTAAAAAAAATGGGTAAGATGTGGAGAGTCAATTTTAAAAAACGACATCCTTCATTCATTATCAGTTGTGCAATGCAAAGTTGTATCGAATTTTAAATAACATTTCGATTATTTAACCATAATGTGACGGTCGTGTTGCATGCTCTATTAGAAATTGCATGCGTTAGGTTTTCTGACAGTATATTTTATATAATTTCTTTTTCAAAACATATTCTTTGATTTCTTTAAGAACATAAAATGAACGCCTCTCTTCTTCTCTGTTTGTTCATGCTGAGTAGCATTGGCATGAGCGACGATGTATCAAGCACCGCCACTCAGGGTGCAATGCCCTCAGCCGTAGAGAAAACAGTTACTATGGTGGAGCCTGTGGTCCTCACTCATGCAGCACACATCGAAAGTCAAGTGTTATTGCCCTCAGCCGCGGAGGAATCGATCTTCAAAGTGAATCCAACATTCAACGGAGAACGACTAAGGAACCACCTTCGAGTAGCACGAGATTCATACGGATCAGACACCATAACTATTCAATGGAGCGTTCCAATGTATCCAACTGGATCAAGCCAAGACAGATATGAAGCTCAAAAGCTTGTAGACGGTAGGGCGTTGTGTTATACGATAATATTCAGACGCATGTTTGAAAAGGCTAACGTCTGATGTATGTAAGACGCTTCGGCTATTACATGCTGTACGAATAAATAAAGCACAAATTCGTGGCCTTACTGAACGAGATGTCACTTATACCGTAAGATGTTGAACTGTTGTTTATTTTCTTAAAACAGATCTTGTCTTTTTTGAGAACTATACCACAAGTTCAGTGGGCAGAAAGACGCGTTTTTGATTATTTCTACCGTTAAAAAAGCATTAAATCAGTCGTAGTATGTTTTGAATCCGCTGCATTTATATCGAGAAATTTGAGTCTGAGTTTATTTATAAATTAGTTAGTCATCCATAAATTTGAACATTACGAGAATTAAAAGAAAATTAATCCAACCATTTCTTTTCAATCATTATTTTGAAAGCCAAATTTCTATTCGACATTTAGTATTTCTGGTTAAAGCTCTCACGAGCAACACTATGTTTACAAGATAATCATTTAAGCATTTTATTAATTTATTCAATTTTCAAGTTTACAATTCTCGTCTCGATATTTATTCTTGACGATGGAGTAGCCCATCTTAGCGCATTGACGAACCAAAAATTTGAGGTGGTTGTTAGTTGCTATTTTACGGTTTCTAGAACTTATGGCTGAAAATACAGAACAAGGCCTGACTGAGAGGTTATCTGTGATTAGCTTATTTGGAAACAGTGCACCGTAGTATCCTAGTTTGACTAGAAAATTCTCAAGACTATAATCAAAAGCCTTATGAAATTGCTTTCAAGCAATAACTTGGATCAAGATGTTTGCGGATTCAAAGCAGTCTGCATCGCAGCCTCAACTATGGGCGTTGCAGGTATTTCTGTATGTTGGAAGAAAAAGAAGTGTTACTTGGTGCATTTGTCAAAATTGCTGAAACTTCAGCAGAGAAAACGTGAGCAGTCTGAAATGTGAGATCACTAAATATTGTGTTCATCAAAAATAAAAAAGGTAAAGTGTGGAGAGTCAAAGTAAAGCTCGTCTTAACTCGGTATCATGCTCGTCGAATAAAGAGACTTTTACGCCTGCATTATCAAGTTGTGCAAATCAATAGTGTATTCATAGTTTTATTCCACCATGTTGTGAACGTAGTGTTGCATGTAGAAAATGCATGCGTAAACCACTCTGACAATTTTTTGTAAAAAACCAAATACAAGCTACAATTTCTTTGTTTTACTATAATTTTGGCAAAAATCAAATGAATAATTTTTTAATTCTTTGTCTTTTTATTTTCAGCAGCATTGGCATAAGCGAACAGCAGAGTACAGAAGTTCCAATAGACAGACTAAATATACAATGGGCAAGATACATGTATGGAGAAGAAGATTGGTTGGGAGAAGCTAAGGTCCAGAAGCTCATCAATGGTAGAATTTGTATTTTTTTTATCAATCAGACAAATGTCGCGATACATTTATAAATACTGATCTCGGAGCTTGCAAACATACTCACCTTAGATATCTCAAGGATTTAAATCGAGCGGAAGTCTTTGTGGAGACTACCTACACTCGTGACGTATGTTACAGCAATATATTAATTTTCAGTTTTTGATCATGTTGAAAGGCATGCCCGAAATATCAGGAGTTAATGTAATCTCAGAAATTGGTGTAACACAAATATTTCCCCCTATGAAGAAAACAAAAAAAACATACGATTTGGATTAAAATCTCGGTAAAAAATGTTAATAAAAAAAAAAAAAAAATCTTAGTAAAATTTAGTCTTAAAATCTTATTTAAATTTTGTCTTAAAATCTTATTAAACTTTAGGAATATGAGCCCATAAGAATTGAGGCGTAAGATTTCGTTGAGCCTGAGACATAAATTCTCATTAGAATTGAGAAGTGAAATCTTATTTAGTCAGATTAGCATCTAAATGAAGAGTTTGAATAAATTTTTTTTTACACAACAATCATATGAACACCTAGTTTCTTAAGATTTAGATGAGAAAGTTTCGATAATATACAGCATACTAAAATTGAAGACCAGGGAAGATCTTTGAGCTCTCGTTGTCCTCCATTCATAGCAGTCTAAGGTACTGACAAAGAGATGGTCCCATCTTTACAGACCATCAAAAAAAAGTTAAGGGATAAGAAGCCAACAATGGCAATCTGTAACGGAGAAAGACCTGAATATTTGTGAACGTGTTGCATTTCCATAATTGGCCGACTGCCAGTGCAAAAAAAAGCAGAACCGAAGTTTCACAAATATGCGTTTAGCTTATTCGGAATCCTAAGGTCATACGCTGCATCTACTATACTCCAAAATAAGTAGCTTAATGAAATGATTTTTAAGCGTACAATAATGTTTACGGCAATAAAATGAAATAATAATTTGTGGCTTTAAAGCATTAGGTCTTTGAAACTCGTAAGGTCAAATTTTTGGGATGCAAATGTTACAAATTAGGCGTTATTTTGCAATACCACTCTCAGTTTTTTCAATAGCTACCGCTGTAGCTTGATATGTAAATAATGATGAGATTTGAGATAAATTCGTGCCACATTACGTTGAAATTTGGAGAGCAAGCAAAAGCAAGCTGCTCAAGTGACTAAATAATCATGTGCTTCATTTATGCATACACTATATGCTTTTATCGCATTATCAGCTGAAGTCAATGCTAGTTGTTCAGTGAAAAACTTAGATCTCAAAGGTGTGTGATAGGCTGAGTTTAAACTAGTAGTTCACACGTTGCAGTGACTACAAAGTGAAGTCCGTATTTCAAAGCGTCGCGAAACGGCGTTCAAGCATAAAATAACAACTAACTTCAATCTTGATGCTTGCGGCATCAAAACCGAGCAGTCTGCGTCGGTGCCTCAACTCTGAGCCATGAATGAATTGTTGTGTGAAATACGTAAAAAATAAAAACGCCGAATGGCGCGAATGTTGAAAGCATGGTGCAATTGCTGAAAATTTACTATGAAAAAATCTGTGCAACTGAAAATTTAGACGTAAAATTTTTAATACCTGTGCACAAGAAAAATTTTTAATGATCAAAATGTGGGGAGTCATTTCAGTGTTGCGCCCGTGTACGAAAATTGCTATCAAGATCAAGCAGTGTAAAAGACTTCTGATTAAGTTCCTGAGAAATTGTACAGTGTTGTAGTGTACGACATTCGCGGGTTTGAATTTAAGTGCTAATCGTTATGAGTCCCAATGACCCAAATATTGCATGCGTTGCATACACCATCCTTGCAGATATTCATTCATTAGTTTCAAAAACAAATCAATTTTTATTTTTTTCATATCTGAGTTATATTTTTAATAAACATTTCAAAATGAGGACTTTAATAATGTTATGCTTATTTATTCTGAGCTCCATTGGCATGTGCAAAGAATTTGAGAATACTAAACTTAGAGTAGCGAGAAGAGTGACAACAGCAGACAACCCCGTTGATACAGTTCTTATGGGGTGGAAACGTCAAATGTACGAGCCTAGTCAGACGGAAGGAATAGCTGTCGCAGAGCTTGCGCTAACCAGTATGAATATATCTTATAAATGTATATGATTTTGCAGATGCATGTAAAGATTATTCTGGAAGTAGTAGCGAACTTTGCCAGCATATTAAAGTCACACACTTAACGGGGTTGAATCAAGCCCAACTCGAGAATATCCCTAGACACTTGGCCAAAAACGTATGTTACAAGAGATTTTAGCAAAATGTTTTCTCAGATGCTCAAAATGGTGCAAGGGATGACTGAAGTTAGTTGGGCAGGTATATCGTCCCAGGTCTTCCTGGTCGATTAGTTCATTCTATATATAGAAATTTCAGATTTAGAGTTTTTACTGTGAATGAGCATTGGTAGTTATATCTTTCATTAGTTAAAAAATAACAATTTGAGAACAGATTATGGCTGCTTACAGCTTCAGAAAGCCATAAGTACTTTATGGGATATCTGGAGACGTTTGAATATTTCTATAGCTTAGTCTTTACTCTTCGTGAATGAGGGAGTTGAATTTTCAGCACTCTAAGCTCTGAGTAGTATAGAAGTCGCTGAATATACACGAGGGCGAATGTTGAAATCGCTTCAATTTAGAAAATCATAGAACTCGAAATTTAGTTGTCTAAATATCATTGTACAAAATAATGTCACATAACAGTGGGGAGATGCCTAGTAATTAATCAGTGTCGATGTAACGTTTCTTTTCATAACATTTTGGAGAATTTTACGATGTTGTATCATGTTGCGAATGATTAGTAATAATACTTTTTTGAATTTCACTGACCCAAAAATTACATGCGTTGTATACATATATTTTGCCTCAATTTAATGTGTAGTCATTAAACAGCTTTTGTGTTTTTTTTTCTAAAAAAATGAAGACATTAATATTGTGTTTATTTATGCTTAGTGGGATTGGCATCTGCCAGGAAGAAGAGATATCAACCCACCTTAGAGTACGGCGGGCGACCAGAAGTACAGAAAGACCAATACGGTACCAGATCGTTGCAAAAAAAGATACAATTATGATTCAATGGGATGAGGAATTGTATTTGCTGCCTGACGGAAAACAGAAAGCACAGAAGATTATAGATGGTAACGTCTTTTTTTCTTAAATAATTATTCAGACGGATGTGCATCAACTTTTCCGGGATTCCTAATTATTTGTGATTACCTCAAAATCACACAACATTTTCCTTACGCAAATCAAGCGTATATTCAAAATATTCCGATGAATGTGGCTGCTTATGTGGGAATAACATTTCATCTGATTTGCTTTCAGGTCTTTCCATTCATAGAAAATGAGCCAAAAATTCGATATGCGAGTTTAATGTCATATCTTTGGCCTAACGGACGTTGATTGATGCAAAAGTACAAAGACTTAGTTAAGATTTCCAAATTTTTTTCTCAAGTGTATGCAAATTTTTAGAAATTATTTAAAATATCAAACCAGGAGTAATCATATTTCGCTGAGTTATCAACAACATTCACATTTCTATTTATAGATGCGGTATATATCTCTGGAACCTTCTACTTTAATAATATTTCTTCAATAAGAAACAATAATTTTTATCAAAAAGATTATTGTTATTTCATACGTGATAGAAAAACGTTTCCTTAATTCATTTTGTCGTTGACAAATTTTTGAATAGTGCGTATGAGATGTTAAGTGGTTTTGGATTTCTCAAATTAATTTGAGATGGATTAAGATTCAATGAGACGTTTGCTACTTAAAAGCATTTAGGACACGGCGTAATATTTAGATTTATTTATCGAAATGGATTCTTAAATCCAGCTTTAATCACAGAGGCATTACCGCCGAAAATGCATGTGAATTTATCTTCTTTATCGGCACCCGCCCATCAAAAACATCATCAATATCATAGTTTAACATATTTTAAGTGCCGGAAACATACATGTATTCGAGCTTCACACAGACATGAAATGAGCGGCATGGAATTCATTAAATACATGTAATTCAATGAGCTTTTTGTCTTCGATTCATTGTACATTTTCACGTATTATAAGTTGGATTATAGCAGGAATGGTCGCAATCAGTTTATTGCCTGTTCATGAAAAAAGTACGCGTAATGTTGTGCGTGAATGGGTGTTTTATTCAAAAAACAATCTAGGATGCCGTGATAGTGAGTTCACATGACTTTTTTTAATTATAAGCAGAAGATTGTCTGCCATTCTCCTTAGTAGAATCTTTCTCAGAAAATGAAATAAAAAATGATGATACAACACCTATATTATTCATACCAGGGCATGAAGGAAGTTGGACACAAGGTATTCCTTTTAGCTTATGGGCTGAGCGGAAAATGAAAGCACTTAATGATTCGAAAAAAAACTTGAAATCATTTTCAATGGATTTCAAATCATGGCCATCTGCATTTCATGGTCATTTTATAGAATTGCAGGTATTGTAAAAGACATGTTCCAATTCGTAGGCTAAATCTGTAATACAAGCAATCGATTTAATAAAATATGAATATATGATAACAAATAAAGTATGTTTTTTATTATAATTTTTTGTTTTTAATACAGATTATAGTTGTTGCTCATTCTTTAGGCGGATTGGTTATTCTACATGCATTAATATCTGACATAGAAAATTTAAAAAAGAAAATTTCCTCCATAATTTTATGGAATACTCCTTTACAATCCCATCCACTTTTACCTGGAATATCGTATTGGAGTATATATCATACTATTTCAAAAGAATTTTCGAAAAATTCTGAAATTTTCGAAATTTTTTTTCTAAGTATAACATCGGGACAAGGTGATGATACAGTATATAATCATTTAACAAAAATACCAAGTTTCATAAAAAAAAATATGTTAAAGACTTGGGAGGTAATTATCATTGTCATATTTTTATTCTTATTATTATTAATGTTGTAGAAATTAATTTCATGCAGATTAATCTTCCTAATTGCCCAAATATATATGATACTTTTACACAAAAAAAAAAAAAAAAAAAAAAAAAAATGTTTTTAGATAATTAATATTCTAGCAAATAGTGATTTAAATAAAAATGAAATAATACGGAAAGTGAATAATCTAATTAAACCAACAACTTATTTAAAAGAACAATTTAATATTGAAAATCAAATAAGAAAAAATACAGAAAAGAGTTTAAATATAAATAAATCTATAAATTTGAAAAATACATCTCAAATATTTAATATTAAAAAAAAAATTTGGAGAAGTTGTGGTATTGATTTATATGATTTAATTATAAGTGATAGTCCCAATTTTAAAGAATTTATATATTATCTTGAATTTCCAGGAACATATAATATTTATATAAAAAAAAAACAAAATAAAAATTGGGAAATTGAAATAAATTCAGCAAAAATAGATATTGAAATTATTATAGTTTCTCGATTATTAATAAAATATAATGATTATGAATTTGAAAAATCTAATGGAATTAATAATAATAATAATAATATGAAATCACCATGTGATAGACTCAATGGGACAAATAATTTATTAATACAATTTTGTGATAATAAAATATGTTATGAAAAATATATAAATCCAACAACTAAAATAATAGAGCCAGTAAATATATGTCTATGGTTTTTAAAAACAATTAATTATAAACTGAAATTCAATACATATAATTCCTGGGAAAAAAAATAAAAAAAAAAAAAAAAAAAAAAAAAAAAAAAAAAAAAAAAAAAAAAAAAAAAAAAAAAAAAAAAAAAAAAAAAAAAAAAAAAAAAAAAAAAAAATTGACATTAATGACTCACTATTTAATTGGTTAATCTCATTACATACTCGTTCATTATATAATAAAAATGATTTTAATAATAAAAATAATAATAATAATAATAATAATAATAATAATGTATTAAGTGTAGAAAAAATTGAAAGTTGTATTGAGCCTATTATTTATTTTTCTATGAAAGAACATCGTTATCTTTCATATGATTTTATTCCTACAAAAAAAAAAAAAAAAAAAAATTCATTAATTTGGGAACATCAACCAGAAATTATGTTTATATATAATTCTTTCGGTTATTTTGAGTTAATAAGACTTATAGATGGATATAATATAAATAATGTATGGAGAGCTGGATTAGAATTATTTGGAATAAATTGGGATATACGACAATTATTTAAAAGTTCAGATAATAAATTATCAATATTTGCTCCTCGTTATAATAATAATAATAAAAATTTAATTAAAAATATTGGTAGAATTATATTTGATTCATGTAAAATTGAAAATTATTTAAAAAATAATACAAATTGTCCCAATAAATTTGGGACATCAGAATTAAATTATAATATAATATATTATAGAGGATCAATATTATCAACAATTATAAATTTTATAAGACATAATTATAATATTATTTTAAGTATATTAACAAGAATGTTAATTTCAAATTTAATGAATGTAAGTTTTTAAAATTATTAATTATTTTTAAATAAAGCAATTAATAATAACTTTAATAAAAAAAAATAATTTTTTTAAAAAAAGTTTTATAAAATTAAAAAAAAATATTAAATTTATAAATTTTTTTGATAAATCATTTGGATTAATAAATTATTTATTAAAATGTATATTAACTTGGGGTGCAGCTAAATTAATAAATAATGGTAAATATTTTTTAAAGAAAAAAAAATTTTTTTTAGAATTAATAACATTTAAAATATGTTTAATTTCAACAATAATTTCAGCTGGATTATTTAAAGTAATTAAAATAATTTGTTCATTGATATTTATTACAAAATTTCCTTTCAAAAAATTGCAAAAATATTATGATAAAATAAAATATTTTTTAATAAAAATATTTATATTGAAAAAATATAATAATTTAATAATTTTAATTAATTTTATTTTTTTATTAATTCAACCACATATTTTTTTATTTTTTTTAATAATTTTATCTGTCCCATTAAGTTATTATATAAAAAATTCATCTAAATTGCCAATAGAAAAATTATTAATTTTACAATTATTAAATCTTATACCATTTAAAATTCCAGAGATATTAGGATCATTTTGGTATTTATTTAAAAATGTAAAAAAATAAATATTATCTTATATAATCAGGGAGGCTCAAGATTACTAGATTGTATATTTATGGAATTTCGTTGGATAATAATATATCAATTAATATCATCAATCGGATCATTTTTTTATTATTATTTATTATTAGAAGAAGGGCGTAAAATAAAAGAAACATCAACAATTCTTGAAAATGAAAAAAAATTAAATAATAATTTATTTTTAATTTTATTAATGATTATCCTAAAAGTGAGCAATTTAAAAAAAAAAAATAAAAATATAAAATTGATGTTATTTATTTTTAGATTGGATCTTTAATAATAAGTATATTAATATCAATTGATATATTACCTTTGTATAATCTTATATTACTCAATCAATGTTCACTTCTTATAATATCTTTTTGTTATTTTTATAATGCATTATAATCAACTTGACGTGAAGCAAATGTTGCAGCTCTACGACTACTTCGTCGAATAGAAGGGGTATGTAAAAATTTATCAAAATCAGTTCTAAGAAAAAAAAATTTTAAAAAAAAAAATTTTAAAAAATTTAAAAAAAAAAAAATAAAAAAAAAAAATTTTTTTTTACCTTGTTTGACTTAATAATTTTTTATAATCATTCCATCTAGTACTTCTCATATCAGGCTCAAAAACATCATATGGTTGTATTAGTTGTTCAACTTTTTCTACGCTACCTGGACGATTAGCAAAAGCTTCAATAGCAGCAGCACTTTCAGACCATTTTCCTCCTTCATCAAATGAAGAAATCATAAATGGTAAAGAAGAAGAAGAAGAAGAAGGCTGTATTTGTTGTTTTTCTATATAATCTTGTTCTCCAGTTATATCCATATTTGATAAAAGTTTTACAACTGATTCTCGTCGTTGTAACTCAAATAAAGTTGTTTTATTTGCACGTTCATTTCGATCACAAAATTCACGCAATTTTATCATAGCTCTATCTTCATCGACTAATTCTGAGCCACCCCAAGTATCTCTACGACGGCGTTGATTACTCCTAGATGGCCAAATAAATTTAGCCATTGCTTTAATGCGATCACTATGTGTTTGTAAAACTGGCGATTGATTTTCAATACGTAATTTTTGAAATAAATTACTTAAACGAAGATAATCAATTAATGAGTGTTTGCGAATACTTCTTGTTTCTAAACCATCTGAATTATTATTCTGCATTTAAAACAAATTGTACCACAAATAAAATTATATTGGTAATGCCATTTTATCTGTTTCGGCAGTTTCAAAATACGCCGCTGATTTATAAATTTTCCAAAAATTATCAAGCGTTTCAATATCAATCGTCAAATCGTTAAGTTCTTCATTTAATGCTGAACCCTCTTTTTTTTGTCTGATCAAAAATGACCCCCGACCCTACCGTACCTGATATAATTTAATTTTAAATTTTTATCATTTTTAAGTGAAATCCATTCTGTCCATGGTATACGACGAATGGACCATCCTAAATTAAATAAAATTCTAAAAATTAATATAAATAAATAATTACTTATGATGTAATTTTATTATTGCCGTATATTTTAATGTTTTAAAATAAAATGCTGTTGGATGATCAATAAACCAACAATTTTTTGTTTCATTTAGTTCACCAATTGGTATCCAGTAACATCCCCATCTAAAAATTTTTTAAAAAATTTTTAATTCACTTACAAAAATGTGTTTTTATGTGTAATTCCAAGTTGAACTAATATAGATGAAATATCCCATTGCAATTTTGTAGGATAACGGTTAGCAAAATTAATATTTTTCAATCTATTAAAAAATTTTTATAAAATATCTTACGATAATTTAGTTAGATAAATTTTTGATCTTTGTGAACATTCATCATATATTTTTGAATTTAATATTCTCATAGCTACTGCTGTACGGTATGCAGCAATTTCATGTTCTGGACGTGCAAGAATTTTAATAATAATTATAAATAATAATTAATAATAATTCATAATAATTATAAATAATAATTAATAATAATTCATAATAATTATAAATAATAATTAATAATAATTATAATAATTGTAATGAATTTAGATTAAAAATAATACATTATGTTATAATATAAATAAAATGACAATAATAAAATTTTTAAATAAAATATAATATTTTTTATATCATAATAATATTGTATAAATACCTAGAAAACCGATCAATTATATGTTTTTGAGATCTATTTTTATGTAAATTAATTATAGCTAAACAATTCATAGCATATCGAAAATTTTGAGATGTTAAATATTCAGATTTTGATATTAAAATATCCGATAATTCATCTGTTATTGGACATCTTTTAATATCCTAATTCAAATGATTATTTTTTTTCTACTTACTAAAGCAGCAAGAGAATTATATATTTTTAAAACATCAATAGGACGTATTTGATCTTCCCTTTTAACAATTTCAGTTGCTACCTACTAAAATATATTTTTTTTAATTTTTTTTTTTACCTTCAAAACAAATGATTTATCTAGTAATCTTAATTTTGCCATACCCCAAATTATACATGTTAAACCTTGAGAATTAAATTCTTCAATTTTATTCAATACATTTATTTTCAATCCTTGTAAAATATCTTGTCCATAAGGACATTTAGTTTTTGCATATCTTAAAATTATTCATTCTATTTTCTTACCCATAAAATATATGTGCCAAATCTCTTGCAGATAAATTCGAATTTAATTCCCTTATTCTATCAGAATAAGATTTCCTTAAAAAAAANNNTCTATTTTCTTACCCATAAAATATATGTGCCAAATCTCTTGCAGATAAATTCGAATTTAATTCCCTTATTCTATCAGAATAAGATTTCCTTAAAAAAAAATAAAATTTAAAAATAAAATTTAAAAAAAAAATTAAAAAAAAAATTAAAAAAAAAATTAAAAAAAAAATTAAAAAAAAAATTAAAAGAAAAAATTAAAAAAAAAAATAAAAAAAAATTATAAAAAAAAAATAAAAAAAAATTAAAAAAAAAATTAAAAAAACAATTAAAAAAAAAATTAAAAAAAAAATTAAAAAAAAACTTTTTTACCATAAATTTAAATCATGTTTTTTAAGCATAGCTGCTTTTAAAATACAATTAGATAAATAAGATGCATCCATTAAATTTGTATCAGCAGTTA